>JAOXNR010052477.1:0-16451 GCA_028571225.1 Parsonsia alboflavescens | reverse complement strand
GCCAATTTCAAGCTTTCTGGAAAAATTCCAGAGATGATCCAGCGCACCAACCGGTGCACTATTTGGCGGCGGACACTGTAGTAACTCGATCACTGTAGCAACAAGGGTACTGTAGCTTCTGCTGCATAGTGCCTATTTTTCTCAAATTTTCTGCATTTTGCTCCCTTTTTTTATGTTTTAAGTTGTATTTTTCAGCAACCTTTTGTTAAGTTTAGTTAGGGTTTTGTTAGCTATTTAAAGGCTCTTGTTTCAGCTATAGAGAACATTCAACTTTGAGAGAAAAATAGAAAAGTTCTTGGAGTTTCTTCCAAACCAAGATCATTTGATCTTTTGAGAGTGTCCAGAACATCCAGATTAGGGTTCTTAGTCATTTCTCTTCGGCTCTCAATCACTTTGGGTGTCTTCCAAATCAAGAGGTTGGTTGTTGTAGTGGTTTAATCTACAAAGGTCTTCCTAATCTCCCAAAACTTACATTTGATGAGTCCTTATTTGAAACTGATTTGGTTTGATTGTTGTATGTGAAAATTAACCCTTTCAACTTACAAGAAAATCACATCAAGACATGTCAAGACGTCATTCCTTGCTTACTATGATGAAGATTCTCGCTTTGGGGTTCGAAAGCTTGCGTGAGGATTTGCGAAGTGATGCTGATTTTGGGGGAGTAGTTCAAGATGTGGAGCAACAACTAAGGAGCGATTTCATGCTCCATGATGGGTATCTTTTCCAAGGTAATTGCTTGTGCATTCCTGATACATCATTACGTCTTTTAATTATCTAAGAATTGCATGCTGATTAAGGATAGCAGGCCTGATTAAGGAGTGATTCTATTAGCCTGGTATCGACAAAAGTACCTAGAATTTTGTAAATAGATGCAGAATTTGCCAAGTATCAAAAGGGAGCAGCAGCAATCAAGGGTTATATACTCCATTGACGATTCCAGATGAGCCTTGAACGAATGTGTCCATGGACTTCATGTTAGGGTTGCCGCGAACACAGCGGGGATTTGACAGTATTTTAGTTGTGGTCGACCGTTTCAGTAAAATGGCAGTGTTTATGGTGTGCAAATCCACTATGGATGCTAGCAGGATAGCTGATTCATATTTTGGTGAGGTAGTCAGGTAGTTTGGTTTACCCAAGACAATTTTGTCTAACAGGGACACTAAGTTCATGAGCCATTTCTAGTGAGAACTTTGGAAGAAGTTGGAGATGACATTGAAGTTCAGTAGTCCCTATCATCCTCAGAAGGATGGGCAGACCGAATTAGTAAATCACACGTTGGGAAATATGCTCCTAGAACAGGTCAAGACATTTGGTACTCGGGATTCTTCTTCCCAAGATTAAGTTCGAATTCAATGGTTCGAATAATCGGTCTACTCAGTATTCTCCCTTTTAGATTGTGTATGGCAGGAATCCAAGGAGTCCAATTGTCATTGCAATACCAGATTCTGGTACTGTTTCCAAGAAAGTTGAAGAGCGGCTGGTTGATTTGTAGCAAGTTCATGTGACCGTCAAGACCAACTTGGAACGCGCCTATGCTAGTTACAAAGAATATGTGGATCAGACTCGCAGGGATGTGCAATTTGAGGTTGGAGACTTTGTGCGGGTGACGTTGACCAAAGAACGACTTCCGTTGGGCACGTATCATAAGCTTAAAGACCGGAAGATCGGCCCTTGTCAAATTTTGGAAATGTTTGGAGCTATCGCTTATAGGCTCGAGCTGTCGGATGATCTTAGTATTTCTAATGTTTTCAATGTGCAACATTTGTCTCATTTCCATGGAGACAATCCGAGTTCGAGGATAAAATCTTCGGAAGAAGGAGAGCCTGATGCAAAGTTGGATAGGAAGAATGACCAAGGGAAACAGGGGCCAGTTACACCAGCCAAGCCCACGACAATTAGTCTGTGTAGGTCCAAGCGACTGTAGGGAATATGGGCCCGATTCGGCCTGTTCGATGTTGTCGGGTATGATTCTCGAGGCGGGAGGCCCTAGCTCGACTCGGGCTCAAATTTGATTAGGTGATCCGAAACGGCCCAACGATCAATAGTCCCTGCTATGTTGTGTTGCAAGGCCTTTTTTAGCCATCTAGAGTCATCTTGATGGAGTTTTGCGGTTTTTTCGGGCATTTTCGTAATTTGATTGTTTTCAGTGGTTTTTTTTGTAATTTCTTTATTCTTTTCCGAATAAGCCTAGGTTTGATTTTTCGAAAAGGTTTAGGTTTTGATTAGGTTATTTAAGGGCAACTTCTCTTTTGAAGAGGCAACTTTTGTTATTAATAAGATTTCTCTTTTCTGATTTTCTCATGAACATTGTCATTTTGTTCTTCAATTTTTTTTCCTGCGACAACTTTCGAGTGAAGTTTATTACAGGGAAGAATTATCAACCTTCCCATAATTCTGTCTGCGACACTCATCAACGAGCACTACATGACCTTGAGAACGAAAACATAGAAGAGAGTAGGCGAATCTAGGACTTGGAGCGGCAACTGGCGAAGACGCAATAGGATGTTCAGTCCGAGGCAGGGGTGGAATCGGAGATTGAATCCAAAGATGAGAATGCATTTGCGGCGTTGAACTGACGGTGACAAAATCGAGCGGAACGATGTGGCCATCAACCATTTTCTTTCCAGAATTTCGACATGAAAATCGAGACTCCCAATTTTGAAGGTAGGGCACATCCTGATGAATTTTTGGATTGGTTACATATGGTGGAGAGGATTTTTGATCTTCAAGATTTGACGGAAGAACAGAAGGTTAAGATCGTAGCAATTAAATTGAGGAAACATGCTTCCATTTGGTGGGAGCAACGCGAAGGTACGGTGGAGAGCAATTAAGAAGCAACGCGCCAGAAAAGGGAAGTAAAAAATTTCAACTTGGGACAAGATGAAGAAATTGTTGCGAAAGAAGTTAGTGCTAGTACACTATTGGCAAGAGGTGTTTATTGATTATCATTCCATCAAGTAGCGGGATCTTTCAGTGGAGCAATACATCGCAGATTTTAATCGGCTACGCATGACGTGTGACATCACCGAAGAAAAAGAGCAGACGGTGGCGCGATTTTTATTGGGGTTGAAATTCGAGATTGCTGATGTGGTTCAACTACAGCAGCTTTGGAAGTATGAGGATGTTTGCAGATTGGCCTTGAAGGTTGAGGGGCAGATTAAATGGAGGGGCAACAGTTCGGGCTCTAGGGATTTGAGTCAGCGACAGCGGCTGCGGCTATGAATAAGGGTGAAAAGGGCAAGGCCGTGGCCAAGGACAACCCACATGGGCAAACCAGTAAAGATGTGGCCACGGTGGCAGCAGCCAAGTGATGTTTTAAGTGCCAGGGTTTTGGGCACCTTGTCGCAAACTGCCCAAACAGGCAGTTCGTGACTCTCAGTGAGGAGATGCTGGAGCTGATTTTCGATGAGGAAGAAAAGGACCCTAAGGATGCACAAAACGAGGAGGAGGTGGTATATGCGGAGTCGGGAGAATCCCTGACGATTCGAAGAATGCTAAATGTGGTGGCAGAAGACAAGTCTTGGTTGCAACATAACATCTTCCATACTCAGTGCACTGCCAGAGGATAGGTGTGTAACATGATTATTCATTGTGGTAGTAGCGGGAATGTGGTCTCGACAACAATGGTCAAGAAATTGGGATTGGAGACAATTGAGCATCCACAGCCCTACAAATTGCCGTGGCTAAAGAAGGGTAATGAAGTTAAAGTCGGCAAGCGGTGCCTGGTACAGTTCTCGATTGGGAAAAGGTACGCTGATGAGGTATGGTATGACATTGTTCCCATGGATGCTTGTCACATTTTGGTAGGGAGGCTGTGGCAGTATGATGGACGAACGAAGAATGACGGGTTCCGGAACACTTACACTTTCAGTAAGGATGGCCAAAGCATTACGTTGGGTCCTTTGGATTTGACGAAGGAGACGGCAAAGGTTTTCTTGTCCAGGGCTAATTCCTTGAGGAGGCAATCAAGGCAACGGAGATTTTTGCCTTGGTGGTTATGGAGGAAAACACAGATCATTCCGAGTTTCTTGAGGAGATTATTCCATTGCTGTGGGAATTTGCCGATGTAATGCCAGAGGAGATGCCTTCAGCACTGCCACCTATGAGGGTTATTCAGCACTGTACAGACTTCGTGCCGGGGGCTGCAATTCCGCATAAGGCAGCCTATCGTATGAGTCCTTATGTAGTACCAACGTTACTGCTGCAGAAGAAAAGACGGTTCGTGGCGGATGTGCCTTGACAATCGAGTGGTGAACAAGATTACCATCAGGTATAGATTCCCAATCCGACAATTTGATGATTTAATTGATTAGTTGAATGGGGCGTCTATCTTTTCGAAGATAGATTTTAGAAGGGGTATCATAAAATTTGGGTTCGGCCTGCATTTAAGACGGGAGATGGGCTATACGAGTGAATGGTCATGCGTTTGGATTGTCAGACCCTCCCAGCACTTTCTTGCGGTTGATGAATCAGGTGTTTCATCCTATCATTAAGCGATTTGTGGTGGTGTATTTCGACAACATTTTGATTTTCAGTGGCTTGGTTGGGCAGCATTTGCAACATTTGAGAGAGGTATTTAAGGCGCTAAGGGAGCAGAAGTTGTTCGTGAATCTGAAGAAGTGTCACTTTTTGACAGGACAAGTGATGTTTTTGGGATACGTTGTGCCAGGTGAAGGTATTCAGATGGATCCCACAAAGGTGGAGGCGATTCTAAATTGGGAAACACTGAAGACGATGTCTGATTTCCGAAGTTTCCATGGACTGGCGTCCTTCTACAGGTGGTTTATTCGAGGTTTCAGTTCCATCATTGCACCATTGACGAACTGTTTGAAGGGAAGTCGGTTCGTATGGACTGCTGAGGCAGATTCAGCTTTCAAATTTCTGAAACAAAAGGTAATCGAAGCTCCTGTTTTAGTATTATCTGACTTTTCTGAAATTTTCGAAGTATATTGTGATGCTTCAGGAGTGAAAATTGGAGGAGTATTGAGTCAGCAGGGCAGGCCGGTAACTTTCTTCAGTGAGAAGCTTAATGAGTCCACGCAGCGATATTCAACATATGATAACGAGTTTTATGCAATTGTGAGGAGTTTGGAACATTAGAGACATTATCTTGTGTCCAAGGAGTCTGTTTTGTTTTCGGATCATGAGGCATTGAAGTTTATAAATGGACAGCACAAGTTGAATGCAAGATACGCAAAGTGGGTGGAGTTTTTGCAAGCTTTCAGTTTCTCCATTCAGCATAAGGCCAGTGTACTAAATTGGGGGGCTGATGCATTGAGCAGGCGACATACTTTGTTGAACATGTTGCCGGTCCAGGTAATAGGATTTGATTCGTTTTCTGATTTGTATAAGCATGATCTGGAGTTTAGAGGCATTTGGGAGAAGTGTCAGACTGGACCACAGCAATTGTTCATAATTCAGTACAGGTTTCCTTTTCGGGGAAATCGATTGTGTGTTCCTAATTGTTCTTTAAGGGCAGCAATTGTAGATGAGCATCATGCTGGAGGATTGGCTGGACACTTTGGAATTTACAAGATGTTGGCATTGGTGTGGGAATATTTTTATTGGCCGAGAATGGAGTGGGGCGTGATTCAATGTGTTCAGCGGTGCAAAATCTGTCATATTGCTAAGACTAAGGGTATCAATGGTGGGTTGTACTTGCCATTACTTGTTCCGTTGGCACCTTGGGAAGATATTAGTGTGGATTTTGTGTTGGGGCTACCAAGGACGCAAAGGAACAAGGATTCGATTATGGTTGTGGTATATAGATTTTCGAAGATGGCACGTTTTGTTCCTTTCAACAAGATGTTTGATGCTTCACAAGTGGCTAGGTTGTTCTTGCAAGAGATTGTCAAATTACATGAACTCTTTGGCGGCATTTGGGCACCAAATTGCAATTCAGTTCTTCTCATCATCCACAGACGGACGGACAAACGGAAGTAGTGAATAGAAACTTGGGAAATCTGCTGCGAAGTTTACTCGGAGACAAGCCATGGCAGTGGGACTTGGTGCTGCCACAGGCCGAATTTGGGTATAATCGTTCAGTAAATCAGATGACAGGGAAGAGTCCATTCCAAATTGTTTACGAACGCTATCTAGCTACTCCATTAGACCTCAATCCATTTCCAGTCCATCACCAGTTTAGTTCGGATGCGGAGGAGCATGCTAAGCAGATCAAGGAGTTACATTCCCAAGTCCATGATCGGATTAATCAACAGAATTTACAATACAAGCATAAGGTCGACAAGCAATGGAAAAATATAGTGTTCAAAGAGGGAGATCTGGTTTGGATTCGGCTGAGGAAAGAGAGGTTTCCGATAGGTAGATTTGGTAAGTTGCAGCTGCGGGGCAAATGGACCATTCAAGGTGTTAGAGCGGATTAATGACAATGCCGACAAGATTGACTTCCCAGGCAACTACAATGTGTTGGGTACTTTCAATGTAGCTGACTTGTCACCTTACCAGTCCGAGGACGAGGAAGGATTCACAGAAGATGCAGCTAGCGAGGACAAGTCAGGTTTGAGGGTGAATCTTTTCTTAGTCGGAGAGGATGATGCCGGGCACGATTTCCAAGGCACTGGTCCGAGCTCAGATCAGGCTCAAATTTGACTGGATGACCTAGAATGGCCCAACGAACAATAATCATCGCTATGCTGTGATGTAGGGCCTTTTTTGGCCATCCAGAGTTATCTTGATGGAGTTTTAGGCATTTTTCTGTTTTTAGTAGCATTGTCGTAATTTTTCCTTTTTAGGGGTATTTTTGGAATTTCATTATTTTTAAGTTCCGATTAGGTTTAGGTTTGTTTAGGGCCTTAAATATTTCTATTCGGCAGCTTTTGTTTAATTAATAATTTTTGACTTTGGTTGTTTTTGAAAACTAGAGAGTTTTCGCAGTTTTTCCTGCTTTTCTTCTATTTAGTGATTCTTTTCGACATTGTTCTTGAATCTCTATCATGAACTATTCTACCTATGACAGAGTTATGTGCTTTGGTTAGGTCCATAAGAAATTGGCAACATTACCTTTGGCCAAGGGAGTTCGTGATACACACCGGCCACGAGTCCTTAAAGCAAGAGGGGTTCTTGCTGTGAGTTTGTAAGGTAAAACTTAGTATAAGTTAGTGATAGATTAGAAGGATTCTATTGTTCTATACTATTGTAATGTGTTTATCTTAGTGGATTTTTCAGCGGAGCTTAGCCTCGAGGACGTAGCCTAATATTGGACATACGCCAATAGGGTAAACCTCGTTAAATCTTGATGTTCATTTACTTTCTGCAAGAATTTACACATTCACTATATTACGTATACTTAATAGTATAATAGTTAGCAGAAGATTCTTTCAATTGGTATCAGAGATATACACTAATTAATTAGTGAAAGATCTTGGATTTAGAATTTCTTTGTGCAACAATGAGTGGACTACAAGAAGGAGGATCGGTGAGTAGATGAAAAGGCTTGGAAATTAGTCCGAAGGGGATGGACCGCTCCAAAAGATGAGAAGCATCTTTTGAAGGATGAAGATACCTGGACAGAGGAAGAGGAAAAGGAAGCTAATTTAAATTCTAAAGCTCTTAATGCTATTTTTAATGCGGTTGATGTTAATCGGTTTCGTTTGATTGCTCAATGCATTTTAGCAAAGAAGGCCTGGATAACTTTACAAACAGCACATGATGGAACATCAACTGTGCGACGCTCTAAATTGCAAATGATCAGTTCTCACTTTGAGAAATTACAAATGGACAAAACTGAAACTATTGCTGATTCTCAGGCAAAATTGATTTATCTAGCTAATGAGTCATTCACTCTTGGGAAGCAAATGACTAAAGAAACAGTGGTAAGCAAAACTCTGAGATCTCTTCCAGAAGGGTTCTCTCACAAAGTAATAGCAATTGAAGAAGCAAAAGATATCAATACAATCATGTATGACTAGTTAATCGGCTCGTTACAAACCTTCGAGATGAACTTAAAGCCAAATCTAAAGGACAAAAGTATTGTTTTTCAAGTTGCTGATCCCATTGATCCAAAAATTGACTGTTTTGAAGATGTTCAGCAAGCGATGTCCCTGATCTTGAAAAATTTCAACAAAAAGTAAAGACGAATCAAAGGTAAACGAAACCCCGGTCAATTCAAGAACAATAACAAAAACAGAAAACCTTTTGGTAAGTCCCCTTTTTATTCTATTGATTCTAATATCAGGACTAACAGAGGAATACAGTGCAGGGAATGTGAAGGTTATGGTCATATTCAAGTTGAATGTGCAACCTATCTCAAAAAACATAAGAAGTCTTTTATTACTAGGTGGAGTGATGGAGAACAAACTGATGAGGATGAGGAAAGAGCTGAACGAACGAATAATTTCGTTGCCCTACATGGAAAAGTTGACTCATCTAAATGTGACAATTTAGGTATGAAAAATCTTGAACTAGATGAAGAAGAAGAGGTAAGACAATGCTTTCCAGAATTAACTAACATAGACAGTGACAGTGAATTCACTCCTGATGAAATGCTTGAAGCCTATGAAGAATAGTTCAAACGATGTATCAAACTTAACAAAGTAAACAGAGAACTAGAGCTTAAGGTAAAAACGCATATGTTTGAGAAAGAACTATTGGAAACTAAAATCAACATTTTAATTACAAATTGCGAAACAAAGGAGCAGAAATTTCAAAAACTATCAAAGGAACATGATAATACAATGAAAACTGTGAGGATGATGAATGGTGGCATAGATAACCTGGATCAAATATTAGCAGAACAAAGATAATCATATGAACGTCCAGGTTTAGGCTATGATGATAGTCATAACAATGTTCATCGACAAGCTCTCAGAACAGAGAAATCTCAGGTGAAAAAGTCACAATCACAAGGTATTGACATACAAAAGTATTCCGCCAAAGGTAAGACAAAGTTGTTTGTACTTACTTGGCACTACTGTCTTCAAAGAGGACATATTAAACCCAACTGTTTTGATATGTTATATACCTCTATTTCTCACACGGCACCAACAGGCTTGGAATCACAGGCTTAAACAAATTTGGGTTAAGAAAAATAGGCACAACTGTTTGGCAGGCTTTATGTCCTTATAAGTATCTGATTCTAATTTATTATTTTTTGATAGTGGTTGTTCTCATCACATGACTGGCAAAAAGGGATATTTTAAAGATTATCATGAATTTAATCTGTCCAAGTCACTTTTGGTGATGGTAAATAGGGATAAATCTTGGGAAAAGGACCTCTTATGGTAAAAGGAATGCCTCATCTCCAAAATGTGTTTTTAGTAAATGGTCTTTAGGTTAATTTGATTAGTATTAGTCAGTTGTGTGATGACGAGTTGTTTGTTAAGTTCACCAAGAATGCATGTCATGTGTATGATGAAAATAAGAACTGCGTACTGTTTCGTACTAGATCCTCAAGCAACTGCTATACCACTGATACAACTATACGTTGTAACAGTGCAAGTCATAATAATATTGAATTGTGGCATGAGAGATTGGGACATGTAAACTTCAAACAACTAACTAAAATCTCTGTTACAGGTGCTTTCAACGGAATCCCTGACTTTGGAAGTAATAAAGGTGCCATGTGTGACGCTTGTCAACTTGGAAAACAGAAACATCAAACACACAAAGTTGTCAACTTTATTACTACTTCTCGTCCACTTGAGCTATTACATACGGATCTCATGGGTCCTATGCAAGTTGAAAGTGTGGGAGTTGTGTTTGTATGTGTAGATAATTTTTCAAGATTTACCTAGGAAGATTTTTTTGGAGAAAAATCAAATTTTTTTGAAACATTCAAAAGGTTGTCTAAGTGATTAACCACGGCAAAAGCTGATATTTTTGGAAAAATTACTCGCATTAGAAGTGATCATGGAAAAGAATTTGAAAATACCATCTTCATTAATTTCTGTGAGGATCATGGTATCTTGCATGAGTTCTCTACACCAAAGACGCCACAACAGAATGGTGTTGTAAAACGGAAAAACAGGACTCTACAAGAAATGGTTAGGGTAATGTTATGTGCTAAAGGAATACCATCAAAATTTTGGGCTGAAGCAATAAATACTGTTTGTTATATCATTAATTGTGTCTATTTCAGAGCAGGAACAAGGTTGACATCCGATGAAATATGGAAAGGAAGGAAGCCAAACGTTTGCTACTTTCATGTCTTTGGAAGTAAGTGTTTTGTTTTGAATGATAGAGATAGCCTTGGTAAGTTTGATCTAAAGAGTCACGGTTGGTATTTTTCCTAGATATGCAACAAAGAGTCAGGCTTATAGATTACTTAATCAACGTACTGGAAAAATCATGGAATTTTCTAATGTCGTGTTTGATGAACTTATAGTGACTTTTCCGAAGTCAGAAGACAAAGAAACAGGGAATCTTTTACTTAACTGACAGGACAACAATAGCAATCAACAGATAAAAAACAGGGTTCCCCCAGTAATTTAGAAAAGTGCAGTATCCCGCTTGACATAGTTCAATCCATAGGGAATCAATCAGGTACAACAGATGATGAAACCCAGGCTAGAACAGAGACACAAACAGAAATTGGTACGAAGGTTACGAGATAATTCTACTCCAGAATACAAAAAGCACACCAGTTGGAAGAGGTAATTTTAGATTTAGAGGAAGGAACACGCACTAGAGGTAAGGCTAAAGGTAACTATAGAGAGATGATTAGTTAAGTTTGTTACATATCTACTATAGAACCCAAAAATGTAAATGAAGCCTTTAAAGATGACTATTGGATTAATGCCATGCATGAGGAATTAGAACAATTCAACAGATTGGATGTTTGGTCATTGATACCAAGACCTAAAAATATGAATATCATTGGTACAAAATGGATTTTTAAGAATAAAACAAACGAGTCTATAAATGTTGTAAGAAACAAAGCCAGATTAGTATATCAAGGATATACACAAATAGAAGGTGTAGATTTTGATAAAGCATTTGCACCCGTGGCTCGGTTGGAATCTATTAGGCTATTGTTATGTGTTGCTTGTCTTCGTCACTTTAAATTGTATTAAATGGATGTCAAAAGTGCCTTCTTAAATTGTATCCTGAGTGAAGAGGTCTGTGTTAAACAACCTAAGGGTTTTATTGATCCTAAGTTTCCAGATCATGTACTTCAATTGAAAAAGGCATTATATGGTTTAAAACAAGCCCCTCGAGCATGGTATGAAAGGTTAACAAAATATTTGTTGCAATAGGGTTACAAAGGAGGAGGAGTTGATAAAACCTTGTTTGTAAAACGGATCTCTAAGGAAATTTTAACTGCTCAAATCTATGTTGACGATATTGTTTTTGGTTCTACTTCTGTTCAACATGCAAATGTCTTTGTGGAACAAATGACTCAAGAGGTTGAAATGGGTATAGTTGGTGAATGGACATATTTTCGGGGATTGCAAATTGAACAATTTGCAGATGAGATATTCATCTCACAAAGCAAATATGCTAAGACGTTGGTTAAAAAATTTGGTCTCGAAAATGTCAAAATTGTCAGAACACCGATTTCTACTAATATGAAACTATCTAAAAACGATGCAGGAACAACGGTGGAGTCAAGTCTGTATCGAAGTATGAAAGGGAGCTTCTTATTTCTTACAGCAAGTAGACCAAAGCTATGTCTCAGTGTTGAAATCTGTGCTATATAGTAAGCAAATCCCAAAGAATCTCACCTAATGGTTGTTAAAATTATCATTCGTTATGTCAATATTACATCACATTATGGCATTTGGTATACCACTGACTCCACAACGTTTTTGGCATTTTTCAGTGATGCAGACTGGGCAGGAAACTTGGATGATTGTAAGAGTACATCTGGAGGGCGTTTCTACCTTGAAAACAATCTGGTTTTATGGTACAGCAGGAAGCAAACTCAATTTCATCATCAACTGCAAAAGCTAAATACATTACCGCTAGAAGTTGCTGTACACAACTATTGTGGATGCAGCAAATGCTAAAAGATTACGGTATCATACAAGATATGTTTACTATGCGTTGTGACAATAAAAGTGCCATTGATATATCTAAGAATCCTATTCAGCACACTCGCACTAAGCACATTAACATAAGACATCATTTCATTAGAGAATTGGTAGAGACTAAGATTGTTGTCATTAAGCATGTATCAACTGAAAAACAACTGGTTGACATTTTTACTATACCTTTGGAAGTTAAAACATTTGAATCGTTCAAGAAAGCTTTAGGAGTCTATTTTCTTGATATTTGAATAACACCAATATGACAGTTGCTCTATAGCATAGTGATTTAGCAATATTATCTTGTTGTGATCTCTTCTCCTACATCATTGTTCAAGACTTATCATTCTTAAATTTTGCATATAGGCAGTATGTCAAAATATCTTTCATGAAACTAGAATTTTACTTCGTTTACACCGACATGATTGATTTCTTCAATCTTCTCTTGTTTTTTTTTTTTAAATTACAATATGCCGAGGAGGAACTAGGAATGTCATTTGATTTCGGCAAAAAATTGCTTATTTTCTGAGAAAAGAGTTACCTTTACTATTGTGTGAAGCTATACATGATCAAAATCATCCTTGAAAAAAGCTACTTTAGTGGTTATGTGAAAACTATCTCAAATTAAGGGAATGTTGAGGAGGAACAAGGGAATGTCATTTGATTTCGGCAAAAATTGCTTATTTTCTAAGAAAAGAGTTGCCTTCACCATTGTGTGCAGCTAGCAATACATGATCAAAATCATCCTTGAAAAAAGCTACTTTAGTGGTTGTGTGAAAACTATCTCAGATTGAGGGAAAAGTGTTTTTGTTGATTTCAATCATGTACACTCACCTTCACTAAAATTCTGGTTTATTGATTAGTTATTTTTCTCTCTCTATATTCTTAATTTAAATTTGGTAACTTTCGAAATGAAAAGGGAAATTGATCTTATCATGTACACTCACCTTCACAAAAATTCTGGTTTATTGATTAGTTATTTTTCTCTCTCTATATTCTTAATTTAAATTTGGTAACTTTCGAAATGAATAGGGAAATTGATCTTATCAGGATAACGAAACTGAACTTACCATACTTACGGTGACCGTCTTACTCACATTTTTTATTATTTAAAAAAAATATTATTTTTTTAAAAAGTTTTCCCGAGAGATATTTTGTTTGAATTCTATTGTTAGTTGAATGTCCTTGGTGATTAAAATACCTTGATCCATGCTCAAGTCTTCGAACTTCGTCATCTATCACATTTACACTTGGAAATTTTTTAATTTTCATCCTTCCCTATAAGTCCTATTATCTACCCCCAGAGTTTTTCTGCACATTAACATAATTGTGGTTACCAAAAAGGGTTTTTCAATTTTTCTCTTCACCGAGTTTTTGTAGTTTTCTGTCAATCTTCACATGTGTTTGCAGAACCTGTCTGTGGTTATTTCCACCATGGTACGTGTAAAACAAGATGTCAGGAAGAAGAAAGGTGGTGTCACTGTTACTCAATCCACATCCAACTTCACAACTCCTCCCGACATGCCTCCAACCATTGGCTCCGGTGATATCTCGGGTCTCTCCATGATCTGCGCATTCAGGAAGTCCTAAAAACGATTGCTGCTGAATGAAGTCAACATTCCTCACGCAGTCCCTGTGCTCAATCACCAACTGTCGAACCTGCAGTGGCCAGATCCAAAGCAACTAAGGACTCATCCATCCCTCAAGACATTCCTCCTTCTGGATCTGCTCCAAGGGTAACTCCTATCCACCCCCACAATGAAAAATTTTTTAATGCCCATAGTGCAAATCACTAGAATAGCATAGTTTCTAGAAAGATAATAGTGGAATGTAACATTGACATTCCAAGTCATGAGAAGGCGGGGATATTAGAGTTTTTATCATGCAAAGGGTAATATGAAATTTGTCTTTTCACATTGATAGTCTAGTTCGCGATTTGTCTCCGGTTGCTAATTCCTCCTCAGCTTCTTCATTCTTTGATTGATGTTTGGCATTCTTGTTGGCAACAAAGGGGAGACAAGTTTTTTGGTGGTTGTTGTGTTTTCTTGTGGTTTTGGTTCTTTCTACATTCTTTGATCAGTGCTTCTGGGTCTTCTGGTTATTGCAAAATTTGTTTCCTTTAGTTTTGGATGATAGTATTTCTGGTTCTCTTTTACTGATTTACTATGTTGCTACTAATATTGCAAATTCCTTGTTTTTGCTACTAGTACTCTGGTTTCTACTTTGTTATTGCATAGACTCTAGTTTTACAGATTATAACTTTTATGGTTATTTATTAAAAAACCTTAGTGTTCGTGCTTTTGCCAAAATAATGCCAAAGGGGGAGTTCGTTAGCGATTTGTGTTGTCTATTGTTTCTCAAAATTAGAGCTAATCGGTTTTTGAAGATCCATTAGGATATTGATGAATTGGCTATGAGTTTTACAAATTGATCAAATCGGTGTTTGAGTTGGATTAGGAGATTATAGATTTTATAATTTCCTAAGTTAACCTTATTAAATTCTTAATCGTTTGATATGTATCTCTTAAGATTTCTGAAGATATATATTCTTTGATTGATTATCCTAAATTGATATTTCCATATTTATCCAAATTGAATATTTCCATATTTATTAATGTATTGTGATTATCTTTTAGAAAGGAATATCTCTTGTATCTTTTTACATTGCTATCATTTCCAAAACAGGATAATCTTTGAGTGATAATGATTGATGATGATTGAGCAACGTGCTAAGAAGTCATTGAAAATCCTTTTAAATATTTGGGAGGATATTTATGGTAGCATGACTCGGGAGGAGCATCTCTACTACACTATCGCAAACTGTTATAGGCGTGTCACGGGAGTGTCACAACGGTTCTTGTAGAATAGTTCCAGAACTAAGGGGAAGTTCAGCTTTGGGAGAAGCTTTGTCATCTTAGAGGGATTCTAGAAGATGTTGTGATATATGCAAGAGGGATTCTTGCTGTGAGTATGTAAAGTAAAACTTTGTATAGGAAAGTAATAGACTAGAGGGATTCTATCGTTCTATACTATACCTATTGTAATGTTGTTATCGTAGTGGATTTTTCAACAGGTGCTTGGCCTTAAGGACGTAACCTAATATTGGATATTCTCCACTGGGGTGAACCTCGTCAAATCTCGCGTTTATTTACTTTCTACGAAAATTTACACTTTTAGTATATTATGTATACTTAATAGTAGAATTGCTAGCAAAAGATTCTTACAGTTTCCTTGGCTGCTACACCATATGAGAAGGCTAAGAAGCAATCTATTACTCCCTCCATCCAAAATTGAATGTCCTATTTTGAGTTTCATAAGAAAATTTAATTAATTTAGGAAATGCGATATTTATTTCCATACAATTTAAAATAGAAATGTGGGCATTCAATTTCAAGTGAGGGAGTTGCATAGAAAAATTGTTTGATTTCTATTACAATTTGGCCATATTATTCAATGAGAGTAGGTGGAGCTAGTGAGGCAATTCCGTATATAAAAATCTTTTTCTAATCCTATTAAACTTAACAAGGAAGGTTAGTCATTGTTTTATCTGGTCATAATTCTTTGGAAGAATCTCAAGAAAAACATAGAATCACATGTAGTAAAACAAATTTAATACCATATTAGCTAAAGAAACCTTATTTCAGAGCAAACCCGCAATTACTTAGCTAAACACAAACCTCTGGTTTTTAATTATACAAGAATAAAAAATAAGTACACGGATTAACCCCCAAAAAGGTACACAATCTTCATTTCATTAACATAAACCTTCTATATTAAAACAGCAAAACTAAATGAAAAATTACCACTTGTTGATGTCGACATCAGCCTTCTTGCAGACAATGTTCGAAAAACGGCGACCGATCCTTGATAGAGGTAAAGCGTGAACATCACCTTTTGTTTTCCATCAACATTTGTGTTTTTGATACTCAGAATGTGCTGAAAATCTTCTTTTGCAACCTGTGACTACCATGAAACTATTAGTCAAAGAAATCAGAAAAATCATAATAAATGAGAAATAAATTGCAGCAACAGATAGAGATTCATAATCCATCAAGAGCTAAACTATAGAAATCTGAGTAAATCAGAGTTTACCATGGCTACGGCGATTGCAGATGAGTTTTGCTTTCTCCGAAAGATGCTAGGGTTTGGAGAAGTATGCCTGGCTGTGGGGTTTTCAATTACCGGTAATGCTTAAATGGGTTTAGGCCCAGTAAAAAGGACAGCTCGAATTATAGTTCACTCCCTTCACTTTTGATAAATAGAATTTGGTATACTATAAATGGTTAAATCTTGTTTTATTTCTTCAGACTTGATGAGGACATCAAGGCTGCAAGGAATACTCACAACAATCCGATTCAAGTTCCAGTTGGTCCAGTGACACGAGCTCGAACCAAAAGATTCAAAGAGAAGCTGAATAACTTAATCCGGAGAGTTCTACAACAAGAAGAAAGTGTGTTCACTACTGAG
>JAOXNR010052476.1:0-16453 GCA_028571225.1 Parsonsia alboflavescens | reverse complement strand
TCTCCAATTTGTAATTGAATGACAACTTATCTACAAACAACAATTACAATGAGTGAATTGTCTTTCTTAGATCAAACTTGATCTTAGAGTGGGTTTCTTCAAGAACTTTTCTAGGGTTCTAGAAAGACTACAAAGAGGGCTTTTCAATTTCCTGGCTTAGGTGTTGAATTGCGTTGCAAATCAATTAGGTTGGTTGATTGTCAGCATCAACAAAAGATCAATCTTATTTCAAAGCTTGAACAACTTGATGAGTTTTGGGATCTTCGTCTTCTATGTGATGGATCAAGAATTGGGCCAAGATAATGAAAAACTTGAACTCAAGATCACATAATTGTTTCCCATCTTTGCCAATACCTTGCATGAAGTTGCGAATTTCTTGTAGTCATCCCCTAGGATGCCACCCTTTTTCGTCAAGTGAACCTCCAAGCGATTTCCAGTACCCCGTTTTGATTTGAGCTTGGCATTACCACGACCTTTCCTACTAGTGGAAGCAGCCATGTCACCTACTTTGTGACAATAAAGTTAAACTCCATAAACATCATTAAGAATGCATATATAACGGAAATAACACAAACTTGCTAGACAGGTGAATATGTGTATTATTTCAAAAATAAAACAAGGTACATAAACTTCAGTATTTGATCATGAAAATTTCATCATTGTGAATTTATAAGAGGCATAAGTATGTCATCACTATTACTTTGTAACTCTCATTTACACACTGACATATTAAAAACTTATACAATTTGACCATGGAACTTAGGTGGTATCCCATCTCTTTCCAGGTTTAATATTGAAATAAAGAACACATTTTAATTCCATGATTCATATAGAGCTGTCAATTGAGGTCAGACCCCTGGGGCCGGCCTGTTCTGACCCCATAATTTTGAAGGGTTGAGCTTCGAAAACTTGGCCCCAATAACAAGAAGGGCTTAAGGGCCAACGAGGGCTAAGAGAGGGTCAGCCCTTTGGCCTAGAGGTTTTTTTATTTTTTTATTTAAAAAATTTTTTTTTTAATAAATTCTAACAAAAGTACAAACAAAAATTTTTTAAAAAATAATAGTTTGGTTCCATTTTTATTTAATCTATTTATTTTCTTCTTCTTGAAGTCCATAGGCCAATTAATCTATTAAATTTTATTAATCTAAATCAAGTTGCTCGGAATGGTCACTTACTACATTGGAAGAAAGACAAATTAAATTACTCTGCCGAAATATATTTGGGGACATGAATGGATGAAGTAGTACTTGTATATTCCATTAGAATTGAATTGAATTAATATGACTTCATGCTTCATGATTTCACACTTTATTGTTCTATTATTAGTGTGTAGAATACTAGTTAGACACTTACGTATAAATTTGAGTTTGGGGCTTATGGAAATTTAAATAAAAAACAGAGAGGAGATTAATATTATTTTTTTTAAACAAAAATAAAACCAAAATTTGCAAACAAGAATCCCTCGAGTTGCATTTTTATTTATGAATTAGAAACAAAAATTTGTTTGGTTTGTAGGTTTTGTAAAATAAAGCCTTTGGATTGAAGTCTTGAGACCATATTTCATTTAAAAAATTATAAAATAATAATAATAATTAAAAAAAGTAAAAAAACTCTGGCCCAAAGGGCCGGCCTGTCCCGATCCTCGACCTTGTAGGGTTAGGTCTGGGCTAAAGTTTTGGTGGCCCTTCAGGAGAAAGGATTGACCCATGCTGACCCTTCAAATGGTCTAACCCTTTGGGGTTGGGGCCAAGCCGAGCCGGACCGACCCCAATTTTTAGCTATAGATTCATATGAGCTAAAAACATTGTCACACCAAATGCCATCGGAGCACCCTCATCATGCCCCATGATGACCTTGTTGGGATCCACAAAAGAAACCTAGTTGCTATGTTCCTGACTCATAAGAACCTGCTGAACAGGTGTCACTGCCTTACCAATTATTTGGTCACTAGCAACACGTGTAACCTTACATACAGCCTCCATCATCCTCAGTGATCTTGTAATCGGTGGGCATTTTCTACGGGTTGACATTGGATCCCGGGATTAGATTGAATGAAAGGGGATAGAGGAAGAAGCCTTTGATTTCCTATATATTCTTTTGGTCTACCTCCCTTTATCACTGCTACCTATCATAGCTTACAAATAATGAAGCGGAGTAGGTTATGATTAAACAATTGCTACAAATTATTAAATATGAAAGAAGGCTCATTTAAAGATCCTAGTAACTCATGAGTTTAATATCATTTATTACAAACTTAGTGCTGTTGTCAAATTTTTCTGAAACCCCTAGGACATCCCTCACTCTGGAAGGAATTGAGAGAGACAATTCCCATCTCCTGGTTGTGTTCACTACCTTAACTGTGATTCTGTTCATGTTCATCAAGGGTAAACCACTTTGGTGTCATCTACAAATGATATTATAGAAAAAGTGTTAGACAGTGGGTGAAAATGACATTCCATAAGCATAATCAATAAATGAGTATTTGATCCCTAGAAAAATTATATAAAACAAGCATAAAACTTCAGTCAAATAGACTAAAAACTTGATTTGTAACAGTTTAAAATTGTTCAGGCAGGAGCCTATATGACTCTATCGGACTTTGTTTGATATTTTAGATGACTCTAAGTTTAGATGACTTTATACTATGGATAATCCTTCCATAATATACCCATACATCGGGAAACCCATCAAACCCCAGAAATGTATATAAACTCAACTTCAACATTTCACCTTCAACTCCAATCCAAACCACAAAATAACATCAATCAGTAAACTAAAACCTTCAATAAACAAATTTGGGCATAAGGAGATATGAAGCATAGAAGTCACTGCAATTTTTTGTAGCTCTCACCTTGAACTCACTTAACTAGTGTCCCCTTTTTTTTTAGAGATTTAACTTGATGGCATTCATAGTTAACCTAACATCATAAAGCTTTAGACATAAATACACAATTAAAGGAGGAGCGCATCTTAACTGGAGAAGAACTAAAGAACTAAGAAAGGAAACGAGGCACCGAAATTTAAGTGAGAAAATCTTGAGAACTTATACAAGAACTCCTGTCACATAATTATTAAATATCAATCACAGAATCAAAATTTAAACTCCAAGGACAACATGGAATTGAGATGATTTCAAGAATAAGAAATCAACACAAGAAATAGACATGTTTGTACAACAAGAAGAATGAAATCCAAAAGAGAAGAAACTAGTTTGGAAATTTACTCATTGTATCATCTCCTTATTAGAAAACACAACAAAAGTAAATTCAAAAAGGAGGGTTTTTTTTCCTTTTAAAAAAAAGGGAATCTAACAATGCTAACAACAGAGCTTGTCACAGACATGTCCTTCGAAATCAAGGACCAAATTGAAAATTCATAAAGCATCATACAAACTAAAGGAGCCCAGTATGGTAAGCTAGCGAGATTCAAGTGTGGCCTCATGACCTATAGTGCATAAATTGACCATGTGTTATATATTCAATTCCTATAGTGAATATTTTAGAAGGAAACATTAGCAAATTCGGAGAACATCCCTAATATGGAATGCAGTGAAAAGTAGCAATGAGAATCCTTGCGAAGTATGGGAAATCCACCACAATAAAAACAAATCTAGAGCATTTTGCGGAAAGAGGTTGGAGTATATGAGCACATAATATCCACATTCCTCACCTCCAACATGTAAGGGAACTTGAGAGTACAAGATGAAGAATAGAAGTAAAGAGGTGTGAAAGGAAGAAGCACTTTAAGAGTTGAATATTTGCGATACATGGAGGAGGCTTGCCTTGGGAATCAGAAAGGGACACTATGAATTGAAGTGACATCTAAATACTTCTCCTTTACTTTATGTATGTCCTCTCTAGAACCTGGTGGACATGAATACGCAACTCGAAAAAGCTTATCATAATTAGTTCCATTGACTTCATACACAGATGGTAAGAAAATAATGTTGGCGACATGGTTTTGTATGTATTATGCCAAAATTCCTGAAAGTAATATAATTGTAGCACTTAGTGGAAAAAGTCTAATGTGAAAAAATGAATGCCGTCTAGCAAGGTTTTTAAACTCGAAAGTTTATGTAAACTCATTTGAAGTTGGGTAAACTTGAATCGTAAACTCGACTCGTAAAATCGTGGAGTTTATGTTCCTGTTAAATATATATATATATATGTATATTAAATAATTTATATATCATCACAATAAAATAAATATCCTAATAAATATAAGAAATAAAGTCTACTTTATTGTTTGCTAACACTTATTTACTTAACAGTTAAACTTAACACATAAAATACATTTATAGAACAAATACAGTCATTCTCAGAAAATAGAAGAACAAAAACTTATAACATTATACAAAACTCAACACAAAAATTAAGCCAATGCTATTCATCAATTAATAAGTGCATAACTATTCACAATTCACAATCAAAATTCACCACAATCCACTCGGACTACTCCACAATCCACCCAATGTAAATTCATTAACTTCTTTTTCAGTAGGAATTACAAAAGAGAAAAAGAAGTAAAATCAAAACCAATGAATTAAAATCCACAATCACAGATACACAGTCCACAAAAATCTCCACCACAGACTAGAGTCATCACAGTCACACCACACTGATTCCAAATTCACATAATAATTAATTCATTCATTTCAACTAATATATCAATAACCAATTTGTGCAATTCAAGTCCAAGACTTTCAGAATTCCTGTAATTATCCAAAATTCGAAATTCTATTCAATTATCAAATTTAGATGAACAAAGAAACAGAAGAGAAAGGAGCTAAGCCAAGTTAGACAACTACAAAACAGAGCACCTGTCTGGACTCTTCACTAGCAGAGTAGTAACAGCTGGAAGTGGACAAGCTTCAGCTCCAGTTCAAGCTCAGAAAATTCTTCTCCGTCTTTATCATTCAAAGATAGAATGATTGATACGATAGTGCTGACTTAATTAGAATCATGATTTATCTCTCTTATTAATCCTTCTTTGCCTCAGGTTGAAGAATCACTTGCAACTAAAGAAAGGTCTACATTAAATGCATGACTCAACTTTCTTCTAAGATTATGCTTGTATAGTTATTTAGCTATAGTCATAACTAATATTTGGCTTCCCCCCTATCGTTGAGTATCTTCGAGAGGTTCTAAAAGCCTCAACTTTTGGAGAGACTATGAAGCTAACTTGGTGGTTGAGTTCATCGCACAAATTCAGATGCCAGACGAGTCAAAAGAAAGGACCAAAATTGTGACTAGAGAATTATACATATCATCTTTTTATAGATTCTGAAAGCATCAATCCAACATTTATATTAATCAGCAAATTATTCTCTAAATTTCATCGGCAATATCTAGATTTACTCAAGCTCACATTTTCTTTTGGGCCTTTTGAAAGCTCGGTCTCTCTTAGACTAGTTACAAGACAAACATCAGTTGGTGCCGTCAATTTCATAAACTTCAAAAGGGACTGTCGGAGGCATACCTAGAATTTTGGAGACTCCCTTTGTAGCTCTAATTTCACCCGAAGATGGTAAGCTTATGGCAGCTACACTCCAAGGATGGGCTTCAAACAGGTGATTGCTCTTACTTTCAAAAGGGAGTCGAAGATCTGGATTTTTTGGTTACTCTATTTTGGTACTCGTTGGTGCCGTTAAGAAGCCCCTCTTGTCCAGTTATTGATCCCTCCTATCCAGTTGTAGACCGAAGGTTTCCAGCTCTAAATGAAGCTTTCCAGTGCCGTTAATGTTTCACAATTTAGGTCTCAGAGGGAGACGAAGAAGGTGCGAGAAGCGAGGAAGAAGTTCAGACAACTTTAATTCTCTGATTTTCTTTCTCTGGGATTGCCGAAGTAAAGTTTCGAAGAGAATCCAACCCTTAGTTGAGCACTTAGTTAATTGTGTAAAGAAAGGGAAAGTGAGAGTTGAGGACCAAACACTAAAATGATACAATAATAATTTGAAGTCTTGTGTCCGAAAATTGAGTATTTCGAGAGAAGTTTGTTTCCGATGGAAACTTAAATTCACGTATGCCTGGAAAAGAGAGGGAGTTTGAAATTGGGGGTGGTAGGAAAGTGACAATAAAAAGGGGAACGTGCAATATAATAATAATAAGAAGAAGATATTAAATTATTTTATTAAAATATTCACTTACACTATCATTGATACGGATTTGCTAAGGCGCGCTCCGGAGCTCCAACCGTTACCGTAACGGAATTGTTGCTCTGCTTGGTTAGCTGCATGAGCACTGTAGCAACAATTCCGTTACGGTAACGGTTGGAGCACGCATTAAGGCGCTCTCTGGAGCGCTCCTTAGGAAAACCGATCATAGATAACATGTCATATGTAATTTTTAAATTAATTAATTTGTTTCATGAATATTTATATTTTTTATATTAAGATTTTCAAATATATATATATAAAAAAATATATATATATATATATATACACGGAAATGCCGGTACACACTAATAAGTGCACCTAATTGTTAATCAAGTACCTCTAAAGTTTAGTTTATCCTTTTAAGATTTAGCTTAACAACTAATCGTTAACTTTGACGGTTAATCAAGTACCTCTAGGATTTAGTTTATCCTTTTTAACTTTGACTGTTAGTTGACCGTTATGTGCACTGGTGCACACACTAAGCTCCACTATATAAATATATATATACATCGGATTTGCTAAGGCGCGCTCCAACCGTTACCGTAACGAAATTGTTGCTCCGCTTGGTTGGCTACATGAGCACTGTCGCAACAATTCCGTTACGGTAATGGTTGGAGAGCACACTCCGGAACGGACCTTAGCAAAACCAATATATACATACATACATATATATATATATATGTATATCTAAATCTTTAATGTTGCATCTCGCTTTAGATAGACAATAGTATACAAACAGATTAATGTATTATTCTCTAATGGCTAGAAGATTTTATATAATATAGTGTAATTTATTGTCACCTTTTGAAATTAAATTTTATTATTATTATTATTATTTTTTTGCAGAGAAAGTAAACACTTGAAAATGAGTATTTATTTTAAAATTAAAAATCTCATTCTTACGACCAACAAGTTCACTAACATTATAGACTTGCAGGGGTTGAACCCTCTGGTATTGGTTTTAGGATAGAGATTAGGGAAAACATACACTTTTATATATGACTACCCTTAATCATAGAGTAAAATTAAGTGAATATTATGATGTTAAGAATGTACATGTTTACACACTATGAAATGTCAACATCTGGAGTTCCTTAAATAAGTTTGGAGGTTTAGCAATCAATATAATCAAGACAAATTTAATCAAGGTAGATATGATTAGGGCAAAAGATCCACCATGAGCTTGAACTTTATCAAATCTAAGTTTTGCCCTTAAGCTTTAAAATTCGTGATTGATAAAACTTTAAAAACATGCAAAATGTATCCCTCTGTCACTCAAGTCTATTAACTAGTAACGAAATTTTGATTTTCATGGGTATTTTTGTCCCTTTAACAAATAATTTTTTTTTTAAAAAAGGGAGAGAAGATATGGAAGAAAGATTTGTTTCAATCTCTTTCAAATCTATTGTTTCCTTTCAAAGATACACAACCTCATCTCATAAATTTATGTTAATCTCTTTTTATATCAACAAATTCTAGAATTGACGGACTCAATTGACAAGAGAAGAAAAAAAACTTCTTTTAACATGAATCAACCCAATTCATGGTTGAATTTCGCACACAACGTAAAATTCAAGAACTAACTCTGAAAAAAATTTCTAACTTGAGTAGTACAGATTCAAGACCCAATTGCAAAGGATTGATATTTTAACCTTGTATGATATAAAGAACACCTATATTTGAGTCAAATCTCACTAGATTTGAAGTCTTTGAGTCAAAACCCAACAGATTTGAAATTGTGAGCATCATAAGGCAAATCTAAATTCGTGGGCATCACAAGGGAGTCAGGATTCGAAAACCATAAAACTTTAGCAACAAAGACTCAAGATCAAGTGCCAAGAATCAACAATTTTCAAGTCAAATCTCAGCAGATTTGAGGCCTTGGAATCAAGATCCCACCTCTTGCAATCAAATCCCACTAGATCTAAATTCGTACCAAGATAGCACCTTATGCAACAAGATCCCACTAGATCTATGTTTGAAGCAAATCTCACCGGATCTGAAGCTTTGAAGTCCTTTTTCTAAGAATTTGAAGGGTATGTTAGATTTTAGAAGCTTATAACTTTATTTTTGAAAAGTGATGGATTGAAGTAGAAGAGTCAAAGAAACAAAATACAAAATGAATTCCCAAACGAACATTCTATTTTAATATATTTTTTTTGGTCAAAAATATCCTCATGAGAAGTCATGTGAGGGTTATGTGGCTTGATCCTCTTGGTAGGTAATGACTGGGATAGATTGAGGGGTATCAACTGCATGTTATAAGAGTTCAGGTGTACGAGGGACTAATTTTAAAGTTTAAAGGTAAAACTTGGATTTTGATCAAGTTGAAGGTTATGGTGGACCTTTCGCGCATATAATTATGAACTTCGTCTAATAGTATAATTACTTAATTAATTACCTAATTCATTACTATAAAGGAATAAGTATAATATATAAATTATTAAATGTAATTCGCTCCTACTCATGTGGACTAGGATAAACATTGAAGTAAAAACATCCAAATAAAGTGTAATTTTCTATTACTTTTTAAAGAAAACATAAGTCATTTAATGTACTGTTTCCCTAAAAAATCTCATTAATAGTATTAATTATTTTAGTAAGAATATAATAAGAATTTGAAGGAATTGTGGAAGATATAAATAAATAAATAAATTTATATATATATATATATATATATATATATATAGTTGAAACTATTGAGGATTATAAAATGAGTTTGGGGATTATTTAAATGCACCAGCTTTATTTTGGTTTAAGGCTAAAGAATTTTGGAAATGGTCAAAAATCCTTTAAGACAAAAGAAGCCCACAAAACCCACTTTTTCACACACTTGATCTACTAAGACTCGAAATCCCAGCTGTGGAAAACTAAATACCAACCCAAACTTTATCTAATCCACGACAATAAGCTAATCCAACCTTCATCTAATCGGACCCTTGAAAATGACATATTAAGATTCTTACCGTGCGGTTTTGCCTCAGCACCTTGACGAGCTTGAAGCTTGGGTGAGTCCTTCTTGCATTTGAGTAATGCATCCTTGGACAATTTTTGTTTTACCCTTTTATACTTTGAGATGTGATTCTGGGAACTGTTGATCTGTGATTATGAAGTATTCCCCATCTGCAATTTCTGCTTCAGGGCTAAATTTCAGTCTTTATTTATTTAGCTGAAGCTCATTTTGATGAACCTCTGGCTTTGAAATGTGATTCGTAGTATGTCAAGATTTATGATCTGGTTGAAAGTCAATATTGAAACTTCATTTGCAGATTCAAGTGAGACTTAGTTTTCTTTATGCGAAGAACTTAGGGTGCAGGGTTTGCAATTTTAAGTTTGGTTATTAATTACATGTTTTGGGTGCAAGGGATTGAGGAAAGAATAAGACAACACAACCTTGAATAGGCCCGTGTTTACTAATTTGTTTTCATGCCTATTCTCATCTTTCAACATCTTGGCATGCACTTTTGTGACAGCTAAACTGATATATTTAAGCACTCTTTCTAATAAACAATAATGGGATTTGAAATTATGTTCTGATTTGTTTGAAATAATTTATTATTTTCCAAATAGTCTAAAATAAACCAAGAAATCATGATCCTCAGTCAGTTAAGCTAATCTTGTTCAGTACGAGATATGACATTAGTTTACATATTTAACTGAACAAGAAAGAAAGAAAGTCATATATAATAGAATATAGCTATCATATACAATGGTGTTTGTTTTCAGCTTTATCCAATGGTGTTGATTCTATTTTTGCTTTTAAAAGATGTAGGATTCATCTGGGGTATTCGTTATGTTATAATGTGTTATACCCCATCCATTATGATTTGCATCTTCTGTTTTCTCTGAAATTGAGGGAAACCAGAGTTTCGTTATATTTCTCTAACTAACTTTATGATTGGTTTGTCAGAAACCCTGACTAGTACTTCTTCATATGATGGTTTAACATGCTTAGAAAATATTTTCCTCATCTTGTTTCTTGTTCAGTTTTCTTCTATATCTTCGGTGGCATCACAGAGACTAGAAAAGTGATTCGTTTCTATGCTTATTATATTCCATAGCTAATCTTTTCACTAACATTTTAAGCATCTTCACTAAAATAAATAGGAGTGAAGGATAGGTCATGGATTGATATGACAGATTACCTGTCCAAGAAGTACAATGAGGGGTTACAACAGTTTCTAACATTTTCTTAGAAGGATCAGGATAAGGGGTCAAAAATACCATGTCCTTGCACTCGGTGTCACAATTGCTTTTTTAAGAGTGCAACTAACATTAAACAACAATGCAAAATGCGGGGTTTCTTGCTACGGTATAAGAATTGGCACCATTGTGATGAAAAATTTGTGGTTGTAGAGGAGGACGCTAGTACGTGTGCAATGGGTCCCTCATTGGTTGTTGATGACATTGATGGCATGATTCATGATCCCATGGGATTTTCTGAGGCTCCTGCTTTGGTTGCGAAGCATCGAATGAGGTAAAATCGGTGTTGCACATATTGAAGGAGCCCAACATCCCATTATTTACTAGATACGGATTATATACCTCCCTTTCTTCTCATGTGCTTCTGCAAATCATGTTGTTAAATGGGTGGTCAAAAAAGTCAACAGATTTGTTGCTAGAGCTTTTACGTGAAGCTTTAACTGAAGTGGGTCTTAAATTGCCAGAAAATTATTATGAGGCATCCAAGATAACCAATGTCTTGGGAATGGAGTGCAAAACTTGGAATTCGAGCCTAAACAATTGCATGAATTATAGAGGAGCACATGAGGGGCTTTCTGAGTGTGAGGTATGTAATGCTCTAAGGTACCCTTAAGGATGGGGGGAAGATTGTAGCAAAATGTGTGTGCTATTTTCAGTTTACACCGCTTTTGAAGTGGCTATTCATGTCAAATAAAATTGCATCTTTCATGCTATGGCACGAACAGGGAAGGGTAAAAGATAGTGTGTATAGACATCTAGTTGATTCCCGTTATTGAAAAAACTTTGATGAAGTTAATCTATTGTTCGGCCAAGACTATCAGAATGTTCAGCTAGGACTCTTAGCAGATGGATCCTGTCCATTCTCAAACGTGAATATACCGCACAACACTTGGCTCATAGTATTGGTGTTGTATAACTTTCCTTCATGGCTTTGTATGAAGCAACCTTTCTTTATTTCATTGACATTGAACAAATAAAATCGATTTGTACATGCAGCCGCTTCTCGAGGAATTAAAGGAATTGTGGGAAGTTTGTGTGATGATGTTTGATTCCATGAAAAGGAAATGTTTTGCTTAAGGGCTTGTTGTGGACTATTAGCGATTTTCCAGCTTATGGGAATTTGGCAGGCTAATATGTGCATAATGACAAAGCCTGCCCAGTTTATGCTGTGAATTGCTTGAGGCATCGATTACCATTTAGTGCAAAATAGTAATTTTTAATGTCATTGATGATTCTAGCAGCCGACACACAAGTTATGCAAAGATAAAATTTCATTTCATGGTGGTCAAGAAGTTCGACAAGCACCTCGAAGGCATAATGGTGTACAAATTTTGAACCAACTTAAAGGATGTGTCACTAAATATAAGAGGGAACATGTGAGGAACGGAAGCAAGGTTGATTTTGAGAAAAATCTGGACATAAATGAATATAGTCGGAAGAAGAGATGTCTATTCTAAGAGTTGCCGTATTGGAGTTCAAATCTCATAAGGCATAACTGGGATGCAATACACATTGAAAAGAAGGTCTGTGATAATTTGCTATATACAATTTTGGGTGATAGCAATAGAACGAGATATACTTAAAGCCCAAAAAGATTAGAAGAAATGAATATGAAAAAGGAGCTGCATTCGATTCTAAAATAGTCCAGTAATGCTGATGTGTCACCCCAAGCGCCCTATACAATATATCTAGGTTTGAAATGGATAGATTTTTGGGCATGTTACAGGATTTGTGCATGCCTAATGGGTATTGCTCTAATATCTCGTGTCTCGGGTGAACATGAAAAGGTGGACAATGGGTGGTTTGAAATCATATGATTACCACCTCTTGTTACAACAAGTTGTTCCATTGTTAGCTCAAACAACTTTCCTGAAGGATGTTGTTTAGGTATTAATTGAAAGTAGATGCTTATTTCATGCAACTTTGCTTGTAGACAAACACCGAGGCCACCCCAAAACATGTATAGGACAAGTTTATAGTAACTTTGTGCATGTTGGAGAAGACATTTATCCTTAGGATTTTCGATATTATGGAACATTTTCCTATGTACTTGGCAAAGGATGCACTTGTTGCGGGTCATGTTCAATCTGGATGGATGTTTCCAGTTTAGAGGCATTTCCCCTTCTCTTCCATGATAGTAATTCATGAAAAGGCTACTTTTATTTATCTCTTGTGTAATTATGAGAAGAATGATTGCAGATACCTCATGCCCTTGAAAAGGTATGTTCACAATCGTTCTCACCCAGAGGGCTTATTTGCGAATTGATATTTAGTGGAGGAATGTATGGCATTTGTTTCAGGGTATTTGGATGACATTGAGAGCAGAGAAAATAGAAAGATGAAGGTTTTGTGATGATAAGGCTAACAGGAAAAGGAGTTGATATTGTTTTTTATCGTTTTACCCTCATAAAAGCACAAGTAGACCGATGGGTTCTTGCCAATTCGGATGCATTAAGATCATGTAGAGAGTTAGTCACCTATTATTAAAAGTAGTGAACTCAAATAAAATGTTTATAATAATTGAATTTCCTTATTTGGTTTGATGTTTTGCATAGGATCCACATGGATTGAATAATATAGGAAAATCTAAGGGCAAGGGAACATGAAAAGCAATGTGTTCACTCTTCTTCATTCCACACCTGGCTAGAAAATTATGTTAGTTAAATACCTTTGACTGCATATAATCTAGGTCTCTTTATCTCTTTAAATCAACTTAATTAAGTATTCATGACCTCACACCTTTCAGGTCAGTGAATATGGAAGGACAAGGGATGAAGCTGGTGATGTTAGGTGCCTAACAAGAGGTTCATTCAGTCAAGGGTGGCGTTACAATATATTTTATGCCTATGGTTTTTCGATTTCACACTAAAGGTCATGAGGTTGGTCATTCTACACAAAATAGTGGGGTTCTGTGTAGGGCTAGTACAATAAGTTATGTAAGTAGTAAGGATATGAATCCAGCATCTTGCAACTTTGCCTTTTATAGGATTCTTATTAACATCTTTAAAATTTTCTTTAGTATGGCTCTGCAATTCATTTTGTTAAAATGTGATTGGGGTGATTTAGAATGTGGAATGAAGTTAGATGAGTTTAATTTTTCCTTGGTGAATTTCGATTAGTTGTTATATTGGGAAAATAGATAAACAGACAAGCCATTTATCATGACTAACTAAGCTAAGCAAGTTGGGATTCACAATGTCCTGTCAACCGACACTGGCACGTGGCCATGCAAATGTTGCGGATAGATAACTATGATGTGTATTTACAGGATAATGAACTAGCAGCTTTACCATCATGAGATTTAGATGTGAGACCAATTGTCCGTGAAATTGATAACTCCTGGATAAGAGACGGAATCGATGGTGAGGAGGTTGACTTAGAGGGCATACGACTACAAGAATTTATTTGAATATGGTGTGATTAAAGTTACGTTTTGAATGCATCGTTTATTTATCAAATTTCTGAGTGTGGTAATTCACTTATATATGTCTTATTGTTTACGTACATTTATAGTAGATGTGTATTTAAGAGTTAATTCCTTGATCCATCAATCAGTGTGTGATAATAAACTCTTTCATCCCATCTATTTGCATAAAAAGTTTTGAAGCTTCTAAATTACGAGAAATATCATACAAGACAAGACTTTTTACGACGGTCAAAGGGCCATCGCAAATTATCACTTTATACCATAGGCCACCGTATATATACTTTTATACCTACTATCTAGAAGCCATCATATATGTGGCAGGTCTTACATGACAGGTCGTAGTATATAAATATGTATATACGACGGCTTGTCGCATATAATACAATACAACATAAACGAAGGCACGAGAGCCACCGTATCTACTGAAATTGCACACGAAGGGCAATAGTAAATAATATATATATATATATATATTTATATACTACAATTTGACATATTTAATGCATTATCGACAATGAGCCACCATATATATAAGTCATTTAAAAAAATATTTTTTTAAAAAAATTTATTTTTATAACATTTAAAAATCAAGTTACATACCACTAATATTATTAGTCACTAAAATGTATTTTCCCAATAGTGAGACCAAGATTTGATCCCACAACCATCTCTCATTTTAAGTTGTAGCAGTCCACCAATTGACCAACAACAATTTCTATATTTTAACACACTTCTATGTATCCAAACATAATATTTCAAATAATTTTTCTGTATCTTTTCTTAAATACTTTTCAACTTAAATGTTCAATAACTATTCAAATATATTCTTTACCCAACTAACTTAGTAATTAGAATATCTAAATGTTTTGATACTTTTTTTGTTCAATTTTTTTCTAAAAACATTTTTTATTTTTTTTAAAAAAGAAAAAATTATCTAAACATATTGCACCAATTTTAAGAGTAAGATATGAATCTTTTTCCTTTCTCTTAAACTTAAACTCTTAAACCAACTCAAATCTACATTTGGGTTTAAAATGCATATGAAGAATTGAGCTTCATACCAATATCAATTTCTTCAAATATAATTTCACCATCGATAATAATTGAAAATTTTCGAGCTTTTATGTCAAATTTATATTTTTGTATATTTAGTTACTTTTATATTTTATAAATACATCTTTTTCCGTTATAATTACCATAAAATTAAAATTTTCTAATGACACTATAACTCCTTTCAATCAATATATATATAACATGTATGTACAGGGCAAGGCTATAGAGTGTGTGCAATGTCAGTCTCCAACGGTCAAACCTAGCTTTCAATATCTGATTTTATTTATTTTTTTTAAAAAAAATCTTTAATAGAAAAATTATTTTTTTAAATATATTTCATATATTATTCACTAAAAGGATAAACTAAATCCTAGGGGTATTGGATTAAATTTATTATTACTTTTTCAATTAAAAAGTTAACCCCTTAAGACTTAATAATACACTCCATACAAAGTGCTCTAGTACACTCTATAACATTTTCATGTGTATATATATATATATATATAAGAAAATGTTATAGAGTACTACGGAGCACATCATATGAAATGCTTTAGTTAGGTAAAACCTAGTTTGACCTGGAAAAACCTTTACCCCTCTGCCTACTCATTTCGATGTCCGATTCAATTTTCAAAATATTTTTAGCTTAGCAAATTTATTGTAAAATAAATAATAATATTGAGTTAGTTAATAGCCTTATTTTATAATTTATGCAATTATAAGTTAGTTAAATAAACAATACTATTGAATTTTATTCTGTGTAAATATAAATATAAATATATATATATTTATATATTTCATTGGAGTGTGCCTTAACAAAAACCGTATATATAAATATATAAATATATATATATTTATATACTTATATATATATATATTTATATATAAATATACATACCTTATGAAGTGCTCCAGTTAAGTCTCTAACGATCAAAGCTAACGGTTAATTATTAATAAAAAATAAATTATTCTAAAAAAAATTATTTTTTCAAATATTTTTTATAAACTAAATCCTAAAAGGATAATCTAAACTTTAGGGATACTTCATAAAATTTTAAATTTTTTTTTTTAAAAAAAAAAGACAATTGACCATTAGAAATTTAACTAGAGCACTCTATAAGGTATGCTTTATAGCACTTTATAACTTTTCCATATATATAAGCTACAGGAAGGAAAACATTTTTGTGGATGATTGAGTATAAGTGTCAAAATCGTCACCCTTTCGGGTTTGATTCTCATTGCTGCAATTTTCATTCAAAAGTTACTTTGATACCCATTTAATATCTTCCCTCCAATTTTTTTCATTTAGCTTTTCATTTTCCCTCCAGTTATATTTTAGCTTTTCACTCTCTCCATATAATATATGTAATATTCTCTTATAATGATTTTACTGAGCGTGTTTTAATGCGCGCTCCAACCGTTATTGTAATGGAATTCTTGCTACAGTGCTTATGCAACCAACCAAGCCTAGCAAGAATTCCGTTACGGTAACGGTTGGAACGGGCATTAAGGAGCCCTCCGGAGCATGCACCTTAGCAAATTCGTCTCTTATAAATTATCTAAATACATCCAACACATATCTACACCTTAACATTACTATAAATCTTTAAAAATGATAT
>JAOXNR010052475.1:0-16454 GCA_028571225.1 Parsonsia alboflavescens | reverse complement strand
AAAGTTAGTTTTAGATATGAGTAATTGTGAAATGTTATGAAAAATTGGGTAAATAAGAAATTATTATTTTAATTTGGATAAAAATGAAAACACCCCCAATTAAAATGCTCAAGAGAATGACTGATGTCATTTCAATCCATTATTTTATCTTTTTAGCCCTATTGATTTTCATTTTGTCTATTTTGTACCATTTTAATTTATCTCTCTTTCTACTTGATGGCTCGTGCAGCTCAATCATGATGGCATTTGATGAGTAGTACTATCTCTCAACTATTATACAAATTCAGTTTACTATTGTTTTGCTAGCAGAACGGCAGACAAGTAATATGCAGAATAGTGGCCTTAACTCTATTATTTATTCTATTCATTCATGGGGCAATAAATAAATTTAGTGATGATGGTCTGCAATATACTTTCTCGAGTCTTGATTTTGCATGGTTTTTTTTTATTCATCTAGTTTTTTATGTTTTCATGAAATTTGATTTTGATTATTGATGTTTTAAACAATGTTAGATGGATTTTAGTTTTATAAAACTTGTTAGTTAATTATAATTTTATTTGGAATAGATTATAAATATGAACCTTAGACTTTTTTAACTATATTATTGGGATATTTATTTTCTTGTGATGATATATAAATTATTTTATATATAAATATATATATATATATATTTATACGATTTTGCTCTGCGCGTTCCAACCGTTACCGTAACGAAATTTTTGCTATAGTGCTCATGCAACCAACCAAGTGGAGCAAAAATTCCGTTACGGTAACGTTGGAGCGCACATTAAGGAGCGCTCCAGAGCGCACATTAGCAAATTCCTATATATATATATATATATATATATATATATTCGGTATGTAAACTCTAAGAGTTTACAATCTGAGTTTACATGACCTCCAACGAGTTTACTTAAACTCTCGATTTTAAAAACCTTGGGTCACATTACATGTTTAGCCATTTATTTAGATTTATCAAAGAACTAGTGATGGAATGGAATTTGAATAGAAAATTGTTTTCTCTAGCTGTAGATAATGTATCTTAAAATGATTCAATGGTTAGGAATTTAAAATCTTGGTTGCTTGATAAATCTTAGATTCCTTCGAATGGCTATTTGTTTCATGTTCGTTGTAGTTCTCATATTCTTAATTTGATTATGTAAACTGGTTTGGATCAAGTTGGCCATACTTCGTAAAATTTGAAAAATCTGTAAGTATTTGAAAAGATCTCCTAATGGTTGTTAGAAATTTGAGTGTGCATTACAATATTGTAAGCTGAAAAATAAGAAAAAAAAGGTCTTTGGATGTGCCAACTAGATTTAATACTACTTTTTTAATGCCTTTGGCAACAAGGGTAGGCCTAATCCGACCATCTCCAAACCCTCATTGTCCCTTGACTAGACTTATCAAAAAGGGCCAACCTAGCCCAAGCCCATTTAAGCCCTAGAAGATTTAGGCTGGGCAGGACCTAAGTTCTATTTTGAAAGACCTATAATATTGAAGCCCAATCCAAATCTCAAAAGCCCAAGGGCCCTCAGCTAACTACCTTTCTAAATTCTAATCCACAAAACTGCAGGCCATAAGCTTAAAAGAATAAGCAGCAAAATCAAATATGACATTATAACTTATAAGCTTAGGCATTTTCCAAGCTAGGCCCAACTTCATTAGCATCTCCCTTATATGGCCACCCTGTCTCTGCAACCGCAATCTCAATATCCTTGAATCCTATTGCATTTAAGGGAGAATGTACGGCATCAAAATGCACAACCCAAAACTCATTTACATAGTATATAAAAATTTAAGGCTGTTCTTTGACAGAAAGGTTTAAAATGTGTTCATTCATCAGTGATCAACCATTCTCCTACATTTTATATGTTACCATTTCTATGTAATCTTCAGGGTCCAGAAAATAAAAAGGGTATCAAATTTAGCGGGACAACACCCGCTACCATTTCCATCAAATAAATTCATCATTAAATGCTTTCAATCATACATAAAATGCCATTACTATGTAATTATTAGAAAGGCCAGCCAAGCTGTTATCCACTAATTCAAAATGTTGTTCTATTGCAAGACAAGCAAATCTCCAAAAAAAAATCTCTAGAATAGGAAATCAAGGTTAAAAAAGAATAAAATAATGTCACCCCCTGTATATTTTAGGTTAATGATGGAAATCAAAATTCACAGTATTGCAACATAATGTAGCCCCATGTATCATGTCCAGTAACAATGCCAATCCTTTGCCATCAACAAAGCTTGGTGACTGTCCAATAAAATTTGCACTAAGAACTTTATAGAGAGAACAGAAGGTGAGACATAGCACATCATAATTTTCTTTCTTTGAGATTTATGGTCTTATTTCATTTGCCATATGTTTCATGAATAAATTATACTTTGAGACAGAGAGAGCTACAATAGCACAATCTCAGTTAGCCAAGCTTTGTCAAAATTATTTGACATTTTATAAGAAAAGAAGACAGTCTTCCATTTACAAAAACATCAACTTTTGTGAAAAGGGTCCAGAACATATAGCTTTTGACATGAGCTTCCAGGACAACAAGAATAATCAGGAACAACAGCAAAAAAAAAAAAAAAAAGAAATTGAAATAGTAATGGTCACTGGTCAGCTGTAAAGTGCCTTGAAACCGGCATGGTATTTGCTTCGTCGCTGCCAGAATGAATAGAGGTCAGGGACTGCCGGCGCCGGACCGAACAGAGCTCAGGGACTACTGTCACTAGACCAAATAGAGCTCAAGGAGTAGGGATTGTTGTGCTGCTCAAGAAAGAAGAAGAATAAAGTGAGGTGCTGGTGCTACCGGCGATTAAGGTGAGACCGTGAGGGTCAGGGACTGTCGGCACCTGAGGTGAGGGTTGAGATGCTACAACAAATTCTTAGATGAGAAGAGAAGAAGAGTGAGATATGCTTGAGGTTAGGGTTAGTCGGTTTGGGAAAAGAGAAAGAGGTGAGGGTTAGCCGGTTTGCGAATCTGGAATTGGAAATGGAATTGAAAGGGGAAAAAAAAAAAGCCCTTGGGCTTATCCAGCCCAGCCCTAATTTGAAGGGTTCAACCCAACCCAACCCTGTTTCTTAAGGGCCTTCAGATACCCAACCTAGCCTAAACCATATATAACCGGGTCGGGACCTAACCCTTGGACCCTAACCCCTTTTGACACCTCTACTCTTAACCCTTAAGAGACGGGTTAAAAAGTCTTTCTTGCAATTAGGGTCAAGTTTTTTAAACCTGACCCTTCAAAGGTTTGAGGTAGGGCCTGACCTATTTTTCCAGCTGTACCCGTGTATGCTCACACCACTTTTTTCCTCTTTTTCTCTTCTTTTTAAGGTGCTTTTGGTATGTTAAAGGTTGGATTAGACAACTACTTGGAAGTTTTATTATTGATTTGGTTGTAAGTTATAGTTTTACAAACTTGTAAATATTAATTTTTATTTTGAGCATTATATTGAATAAGAGTTAATTTTTATTTCTTTGATATATAGTTATGAAACATGTAACCTTGCATGTTCAGCTAGTCCAATGTGTGGCGTGTTTACACCCGAGTCACAGGGTGCGACAAAACTAGTACTAACATTCTAACATACATACATACATACATACATATATATTTATATGAAAAACAATAAAAACATAAATACAACACTAACAACTCTTTTTATATATATATACTTTACCTAATTATGTCTATAAAATTAAAATCTAATTAACGACTAATTTCATTATATGCTTTTAAAAAAAAAACAGTAAAAGCATAAAAACAATAATACTAATATTATAACATATACATAAAAAAAAAAAATCGAACATAAATACAATACTAACTACATAAAAATAAAAATGAAATACACAAACTTTATATAACATAAAAAAATCAAACATTAGCATGAAACTTCAAAAACCAATTACAGTAGCCAAAAATACATATTTGTTTGGGAGATGATTTTCATCGAAAGAGATCTAGGGAAAAAAAATAAAAGAGCAGCCAAAACAAACATATTAGTATTACACAATAGAAAAAAAAAATTCAAGTTTAATTAAAAGGAAAAAAAAAAGAGGAGGGAATAGAACGTACTAGAAGGAAGAATGGGAGGAGAACAAGAGAAGAAGGGAGGAAGTGCAAAAAAACAGAAGGGAGGAGGTCTGTCGAGACGAGGAAGAGAGAATGAGAGAAGAAGAGAAAAAAAGGGGGGAATAAAAGGGGAGAGGCCTGTGGGTGGCAGAAATAACGAGGGAATAAAAGGGGACGGGCTTGGGGTGGAAGCCAAAAATCGTAGAAGGGAAGGGGGGGGAGATTTGGGGAGCAGCTTAGTCAAACCGCTCCTTTCCAATGCATTTTAATTCGAAAAACTGGTCATCCCGATTTTCTGGGTGACGGGATGCTATGGCCGGTGAGAGAGAAATGATTCAAATTTGCAATCAGACATGGGAAAGGCAAATCTGCGTGGCCAGTAACCCGTTAGGCTCGTGGCTGAGACATGATGGATCCGTTTAGGGTGTCAGCAAAATGGTACCTATCCGTCACTCAGTTGTGCGGAACATCCATCTCAAGTGCTGAATTGGCGGCTATGTTCAATCTGTGCCTTGCTCTGATGGATTGGCTCCGTCTCGTCATCTCCGACAAGTGTCACACCCAAAAATCATTCTAAACAGCAATCGAGACACCAAAATAAAATGGTTTTCGGGTGACACCCTAATATTGGCAAAAACTTTCCTTTTTTACTAGGTTTTAGCTGAATTGTTTAATAATAGTATTAGGTTTTGGCATTTTATTATCATTACTAGTATGAGTGATGCGAGATGCTAGAAGGTTATTTGTGATCACAATTATATTTTAAAGAAAATTTTTTATAAGGATTTGGTCCATACTTGCATGCAGATTTTGTGGTTCAAATGGAACCTCATTATAATAATTGTTTAATAGGTTCACGGACCTACTGATAGGATCCATACATAATTTCACTTTTGATTTTTTTTTATTTATTTGGATTGATATGTATCACAAGATCCATTTATGGGAACATGGATTAAATCCATATCAAAATTTTCATATTTTAAAATATAGAATAATGATATGTAATTTCATTCAATCAAATAAATTTAATATATTTTTATTCTTATAATAAATTAAATTATTTTAACACCTTTTATATTAAAATTAGTATGTAATTAGCGCAATACCACAATCAAGTTATTTATAAAATAATAATAAAAAGGAAATAAATTAGATTTTGCAGAAAATATGAAATAAAATTATGAATGTAACATAAATATAGAAAACATAAATTATTTAAAAGATATTAGTTTAATGAGTATGACAATTATTTTAAGGGAGGTTTCTAAATACTTCTTTGTAAACAACATTTGTGGTTGTGTCTTTATATCACGATCTTGGTTGTATATTAAAATTTTCTGACCTTTCTTGGACAATTGGATCGGCTTGCATCTCAAGATAGAGGATCTGCATCCGTCCTTGAGTCGGATCGATTCGGATGTCCACATCACCAAGCTATCTATCCGATGAGTCCATGTGCAATAAAGATTGAACCGTGTCAAAATTTTTCTACCTTGCCTTTCAATTGTAAATTTTCTATTTAAAGTGTGCTTATGATTTCGTTTTGATGTTGTTGACGTGTCTATTTAATTCTTGCCATTTTAGTAACTCGAGTGTTCTATATTATTATAATTCTTATATTCGTATATTCATATGGTTAATGCTACTAAATTAAGAAATAATTGCATTCAGACGTGAGGTTCATTATTTAATAAAACGAAAGTGATACTATAAATTTGACAAAACAAAAAAAAAAAGTTTTAAGATGTATAGTATTCATAATACTATAAATATTTGTGGCTTTAAATTACAGATTTTGGAAAGCACATGCGGCTAATGCAAAGCTACACCACCTCATTTCTATAAAGCCTTCCAGAATCCATCCCATTTTAAAAATGGTACAAAAATACCCCCGATCGATCCAGCACTTTTGAATCTGCATCTAGAGGTGTGCCTCGGTGAGGAAGTAAATAACCATTTGATCTGCTTAAATGTAAATTTGGAGGAAGGAAGTACACATATGGGGTTGCATCTCTTCCCCACCTTAATTTTTTCCCCCCTCCCCTCTCAAATATGATGGATTGTACAAATACTTTCATTATAAAAACAATATTAATACTAACCTTTGTTACCATTTCGACTCCGAATCTTTTATTACACATTAATATGTTACTCTCCATTAAATCCTCTCACAACTGATGCTGATTTTCCCAATCGACTTAGATAACATCAAATCGCCCATTAAATCCATTTCTATTCCAATAAAACATTTTTATCCATAATTAAATCTATCCATGTCTTTTGTCATTCAATTCACCAAACAAACTTGGTTTGAAGTTATTCAGTGGTACTCAACTGCAACCCAAGAACCATAAAAAGAGTTAATCAGAATTCCTTCACAAATATGAAAAGAAAAATCTCATACCAGTGTTGACCTTGCCCAAGGAGATCTTTTATTAAAATCCCTCAATTTTCTTTTCCAAACCGTTCTCTTCTTCAACTTCCATTCAATTTTTCATTGGACACTCCAATCCACCTCTCCATCATCAACTTTTCTTCTCTTTACAATTTTTTTTTTATTTTTTAATACACACCCCTCCCCTAACCCCATCTATAGCCCTTCCTTCGAGGATCAACCGTGGCACCCCACCTACCCTCATCGTATCTTGAACTCGTGATCTCTCAATTCCAAATATTGTTACTTACCACTAAACTAGTAAGACTTGACAATTAAGAATGCTAATCTACAAAGAAATAAGATAGATCTTTCCAAACCCACTAATAATACATGAAGAGCAAATGATATATACGAGATAGTTGGATAGGGTCGGTTATAAAGATTCATGTCGTCAGTAAGAATCTAGAAATTTTTATATATCCAATGAGGAGTATAAACTCTGACAAGAAGAGGCTTCATAAATAGATAAAAGGCAGTAGAATTATGTAATTAAATGAAAGAAGAAAGAGGGAAGGAACAGTGAAAAAAATTTACTGAGAAGAAATGATAAAAGAGAAAGTAAGAACAAGAATGAAGAGACGGCAGAAGCATAAAGAAAAAAGAAAGGGAAAGTAACAAAAAGAAGATAACCTAAACCATCGAAGAGGTCTGAAAAATTTTCTATTTTTCAAGCTAATAATTGGACTCACTTTTTTAAAAATGAGATGGTCAACTTTTGACCAAATAAGATTTTATCTACTTTTCAGCTTTTAATTTCAGAGAAATGGATCCATTCTTTTCAAAACTGTCAGTCACTAACTTGGGCTTTTTCACACTTTTTGGGCGACTAATATAAAGCAAAGAATATTTTTCTAATCTTATGGGCTTCAGGCCGACGTCAACTAAGCTATATATAATCATCATATACAGATTACTAATCCAACCTGAGCGAATCGTTCTGACAATATGGACATTTAAGGGCGGATTTGAATGCACATATATAAATTAAAATCATATATAATATACTCTGGTAATGCTATTTAGGGGCACGACTTTTCTAATCTTTCTTCTATGACACCTTATATTTTTTATAGATATATTTTATTAATAAAATTTTTTAAAAATATACTAAATTATATTAAATAGATCGGAATATGGTATAGGAAGGCTAGAATATCCAAAGCTGATATGGAGCACATTTTATAGAATATTTCACTTAAATTTATAATGGTCAACTATTTTTTTTAAAAGAAATAATAAATTTTCTTATAAAAAATTTTTTAATTATATTTTATAAATTAAACCTAAAAGTATTTGATCAAATTTTATTTTACTTTTTATAAAAAAGATAAAAGATAATTTATCGTTAATTTTGATAAAAGGAACATTACATAAGATTATGTCCTGTGACACTCCGTAATATTTTCGAATATGCTCATATCATATCCATATGTCTTCCATATATTTTACTTTGTGATTATAGGTTGAATGACGGACAAATGTCATCCTATAAAGTGAAAAGTGTCAAATTTTAAGGAAAAAAAAATTCTAATAACATTAATTATGTTCATGGAAGTTAGAAATCTATCTATATCCTATCGGACCTATCCTATCCATTATAGGTTGAATGGCTGACAAGTGTCACCTTATGAAAATAATAAGTGTAAAATTTTAAGGAAAAATTTCTAATAACATTAATTATATTCATGGAACATAACAATAATATTTAAAATAACTAATAATAAATTAATGTTACTAAATAATGATATTTAAATGATTAATATTAATACTATTTTTTATTTTAGCAAAATAATATTACTAAAAAAAATGCATCTAATGTATCTACCTAAATTAATATTTTTAAATAATTTAATAAATATTATTTTATAATTATCATGATTTACTTAACTAAATAAAATAAAATTTGAATGATATATCATGAATGTAATTAACTCAAAATTCTTTAAATTAAAAACATTATTATCATGCACTTACAGCATATATAAAGGACTTTTAATATATATAAATAAATAAATATATACATACATATATATATTTATATATATTTATATAGTGCTACTATGGGCTCCTACGTCCATCCAAAGCTGCGCACCACAAAACGGCGTGACAGAAGGAACTTTCTCAACATATATCCAAATAAAACGACATCGTTTTTTTTTTATGAAATTGAAGCAGGTGGAGTCAATTTTGTTTTCTTAATAATGAATTTTTGCAAAATAATTTTTATTTATACGAGTAACGACTGACATTTTTAATTACATTTTTCAACAAAGGATTTCATTTTCTAGAAATATATATATATATTTATATATATTAATTTAGACCTATAGTTGGTGACAAGTGACATGTTCAGGTATTCTTTCTCAATGAAGGATTTATTAGAAAAAAAAAATAATAATTTGGAAGAATTAAGAGTGATATGTTGAGTTTTTTTTTCAACATAAATTTCATTTTTTATTGTTAATTTCATTATCTTAATAAAGGCAAGGTCAATTGTTTTCTAATATTAATATTTTCTTAGGGAAAATGTGACTATGAAAGTTATTTAACTTTTTTAAAAAATACAAATCTTAACTCCATCAGGAATTGAATTTTGCTATTTTTATTTTAGTTGTTCAGAAATGAATGTTCCATTAAATTAGTTAAAATTTTGTTAAGAAATAAAATGAACTAAGTCATCTAATTTTTTTAAAATTTATGCAAATAAAATTAGGATATTCAATTCCGAACTGAGGGAATAACTTATAAACAAATAGAATACAAAGAGTTGTCATGACTGTGCATTTATTAAAATAAACGAAGTAATTATTTATTATTATTAATTATTACAATATTTGATTTATATATCCATTAATCCCAATCACATTATATGATATTGTGATTTGAAACCACCTCTCAAGACTTACTTTAGAAGAAATCGTGGACATAATGATAACAATTTGGAAATCCCTAATCAGTTCCAACCGTTCCCGATTCTAGGAATTGAGTTTGAGGGCTTTGATTTAATCAACCAAGTCAGGGATTAACTATTTTCTTGATTTCCTCATCCACTTATCCACTCTAAATAGATTTCTTTATTTTTAGTTGTTTGTTTTAGATTTTCTTATATTTAGTTTTTCGTTTGTTTTGCAGTTATTTGTTGTAATAAAGTTATGCGGATATCTTCTATAAATATCTATTTCGAATTATATCTTAGGCATTATCTGAAATTATTTGTGTATTTCTAGGGAGTTTTGTCCTCTCCATATGCACTCTTCTATTGGGGAAACCTAATGTTAAAGATTCTTGCACTAATTTTCAACTAATACACATTTTCTTTTTTCTACTCTTATCATTTTGGTATCAGAGCAGGTGATCCATCATGAGAAACACCAGATCCACTTTTTCTGCTACTGACCCACTTGACAACACACCTACAACCCAAATCTTAACCCTATTATTCAACAACTGTCATCCATTACTTCTAAACTTGAAAGAATTGATGCTCTTGCAGCAGATGTAGTAGCTCTCAAATCTCAATCAAGCCACACCACTCAAGCAGAAAATAGTCATGGCAAGAATGACAAGACCAAAAGTGCAGAGACTTTACTTTGGGTCTCAAGAAAGGGAGAAGCCCACCTGGACAGATGATGTTGATGGTGCCATAGAAAGTCCTTGGTGGTTATGAAACTCCTCAAAGTGCCATTACACAAAGATGGAGTTCCCAAAATTCGAAGGTCGAGACCCTCCAGGATGGATTTTGAAAGCATAAAAAATTATCCACTATTATCAAACTCCAGAGGAATTGAAAGTTGAGGTTGCGACATGTATTTGGAGGGAGATGCCCCAGATTTGATTGCATGGATCAATAGTGAGTGAACAGTTGTGTATTGGGAAATAATTGGTGAATGCCCTTCAAGAGAATTATGGCCCAACAGAGTTTCAGAATCCTGATGAGCATCCCTGTAGTATTAAGCAAGTCGGGAAGAGAATCAACAAGAGTTTGCCAAACTTGTTGCACGTGTCAAACTACTGCTTGAGTATTGCCTCTTCGGAGTTTTCCTAAGTGGCTTAAAAGAAGAATTGAGGGCTAATGTACGAATTCACAAGCCACGTTTAGTATATAAAACATCATGTTTAGATCTTGAATTTGAGTCCAAATTAGCTCTCTCATGTAGAAATAGAGGGCCCATTAGGTCTTCTTCATCTAGACCCACCTCATTTTCCAACTCTTGAATTTCTTTCACTCTAAATCAGTCTTTGACACAACCATCCAATAGCCTAGTATTTTACCATCTGCAACCTGTCCATGGGATTTCAAAAGACAAACACGAATAGCAAACGGTCTATGTTTCATTTTTTTATGAGAGGTTTGCTCCAGGACATCAATGTAAGCTTTCTGCTCTTTCTCTCATGGAGGTCACGAAGGAGGATTCTTTTGATACTTGTGATGTTGAAGGTGAAACAAAAACTGAAAATCTGCCAATGACTCTTGCTGAATCAACTTCCATGCAATTTTGGGTAACTCAATTGGGGCTACCATGAAGCTTCAAGGGCAAATTTACGAGAGACAAGTATTAATTCTTGTTGATAGTGGATCAACTCACAATTTTATAGATCGGACCATTGTGGTAGAACTTCATATTCCAGTGCAAACTGTTCAGCCTTTTGGTTTGCAAATTGGGAATGGTGATATCATATGCTACAGTAAAGTTTGTAAAGTCATCCAAGTTAAGTAATCGGGTTTAACTATTATGTAGGACTACTATTCGTTTTCCCTTGGGGATGTCGATTTAGTTTTGGATATCAAATGGTTGGCATATGTTAATACGATTTAAGCCAATTGAAAGGAGATGTTCATGATTTTTAATTAGCAGGGTAAGCAATACAAATGACAAGTGTTTCGGTCAGTCAAACCAGCTACTACTACTCTCTAGTCCTTGAACAAAATTCTAGCAACTCCAGGAAATCCAATCTAGGCACTTATACATTAATTCAACTTTGTTTTTGCTAAACCAACAACCCTTCCACTATTTCGAATTCACACAAATGCTATTCCTCTCTTACCCAATTCTAAACTAAAAAATATTAGGCCTTACCAACACCCACATTCCCAAGAGACATAAATTGAACACTAGATTGCTACTTTACTAGAATCAAGCTTTATTTGTCCATGGTCAAGTCCCTTTGCTTGTACAGTCCTAATTAAGAAAAAAGATGACTCCTGGAGGTTTTGTGTTAATTATCAAAGCTTTAATAAGATAACTATTCCTAACAAATACCCAATATTGATGAACTCCTAGATGAGCTACATGGAACCACTATTTTCTCCAAAATTGATCTCCATTCAGGATAAAACCAAATCCTTGTCCAACCAGCTAATATCCATAAAGCAACCTTCCAAACTCATTTTGGGCATTATGAATTTGTGGTAATGCTTTTTGGCCTTACTAATGCACCATCCATCTTTCAGTCTGTCGTGGATGACCTTTTTCGACTATATCTCCAAAATTTCATCCTAGTTTTCTTTCATGACATCTTAGTATATATCACAACCTCCAAACACACCATCTACACCTCCAATAACCCTTCAACTTCTTTCAACCAATTCTTACTTTGCTAATTTGAAAAAGTGCATGTCTGGCCAACACCATGTGAGGTATTTAGGACATGTGGTTTCAAAGAAAGGTGTGACAGTGAATCCAGAAAGGATTTCAGCAATGTTGGATTGGCCTTTCCCCACAAATGTGAAAGGGCTTTGTGGGTTCTTAGGATTGACAGATTACTATAAACGCTTTGGTTTGAATTATGGAATTATTGTCATACCCTTGATAGATTTAACAAAAAATGGTGCATTCCAATGGACACCTAGAGGAGAGGAAGCTTTTCAGAAACTTAAGGAGATGTTGACTATTGTTTCGGTCCTTCAATTACCAGATTTCTCCAAGAATTCATAGTTGAATGTGATGCATCTTTAATGGGTGTAGGAGCTATATTATTGTAGCAAGGCCATCCAATTGCTTATTTTAGTGAGGGATTTTCTTTTTCTAATAAAATTAAATCTACTTATGATCATGAATTGTTGGCTTTGGTTCTTGCTTTATGAAAATGGGAACACTACCTCTTAGGTAGGCCTTTTTTTTTTTGTGAAAACTGACCATTTCTGCTTAAGTATCTTTTGAATGAGCGAGTCTCCACATCTGATCAACAAAGATTATTGATGAAATTGCTCCCATTCAATTTCACTATTGTGTATAAGGCAAGTAGTGAAAATAAATTAGCTAATGCACTATCTCGTAGTCCCAACATGCTGATTTTTTGGCATTGGCAGTACCTATCCCCTTGGATTTTAACAATTTAAAGGTGGCACTAAAAGCTAACCCCTATACCAAACAAATCATTGACGACCTTGTAGTTGATGCATTTTCTCAACCAAAATTTTCATTGGTAGCCAATCACCTTTATTACAAATCCTGGTTATATATTCCAGACTTTCTTGAACTCAAAGAAAAGATTTTGGCAGAGGCACGCTACTCACTCACTGGAGGACATAGGAGGTATCTTAAAACTTTGAAAAGGGTTGCTACAAATTTGTTCTAGCCTTGTTTGAAATGTGACATAAAGCTGTTCGTTCAAAATTGTTTGCTATGTTAGTAACATAAACATGAAACTTTCACTCCAACTAGTCTTTTGCAGCCTCTCTCTATCCTTAACAAAATTTGGAAAGACATCTCTCTTGATTTCATTGCAGGTCTCCTTTCTTTTGGTGGCTTTGACATTGTTTTGGTTGTGATTGCTAGCTTTAGCAAGTATAGTGGCTGCTTTATTTTGCAAGGGGATTGTGTGCTTGCATGGCTTACCCCGTTCTATTCTCTTAGATAGTGTTGTTTTCCTAAATGCTTTTTGGTTGGAACTCTTTCACCTCAGTTGCACTCAAATTCATATAGGTGCTACCTATAATCCTCCATATAATGTGCAAACCGAGGTCATCAACCGAAGTTTGGAATCTTATTTGCATTGTTTGATCATGGCAAGCCTAAGACCTATTACCAATACTGAGCTTGGGCGGAGTATTCTTTCGAATTGCTCATGGGAGAGAGCCACCACCATTGCATTCTTATGTTTTGGGAGAGACTAAACTTGTTGATCTTGAAGAGCAACTCATTGTCCGTGATGACATGTTCATGATATTACATTCCCTACCTCTTGAAGGTTCAATCTCAAATGAAGTCCCAAGCTAATTCTAAGCATCGTGACTTCTCTTTTGATGTAAGAGATGTTGTCGTTCTCTATTTACAACCTTACCGACATAAGAGTCTTGCCAAATGCCCCAATGAGAAACTCTCTCCTCAATTTTTTGATCCTTATAAAATCTTTCCTAAAGTTGGTCCTGTGGCTTACAAATTGCAGCTTCCCCATCATCAAAGGTGCACCCAATCTTTCATGTCTCCTTGCTTCGCCTTTCTCATGGCTATTCTAGAACTTTTCCTTCTATCCATTTGCCTATTTCTGCTGATATGGTTTATTGCATTGTTGGGTTAAAGATTCTGAAGGGCCAATTTTAGAGTTGCTCATTAAATGGCGTCAACGTCCACTTGAAGAAGCTAGTTGGGAGGATTATGATTTGCTTGCTGGTCAATTCCCTTCTTACTTCCTTGAGGACAAGACATTTTTTTAGGAGGAGTGTACTGATACAAAACTACCTTTCAACACTTACTTCAGAAGAAAACGTGGACATAATGATAAGAATTTAAAAATCCTCGATCAGTACCAACTGTTCCAAGTTCTAGGAATTGAGTTTGAGGGGTTTGATTCAGTCAACCAAGTCATGGATTAAGTATTTCCTTGATTTCCTCACCCACATATCCACTCTAAACAGATTTCCTTATTTTTAGTTGTTTGTTCATTTTGCAGTTATTTGTTGTTAATAAGATTGTGCTTATATCTCCTATAAATACTTGTCTAGAATTATCTCTTAGGAATCATCTGAAATTATTTGTGTATTTCTTTGGAGCTTGGTCCTCTCCAGATGACCTCTTGTATTGGGGAAACCTAGTGTTAAAGATTATTGCATTGTTTTCCAACCAATACACTTATTTTCTTTTTCCTACTCTTATCATAATACATAAAAGTAATGCCAATCGTTGTATAATATCGGTAAATTTATAAAGGGATTGTGATTATAAATGACATTGTCAAATTAAGACATTGAATTACGGACAAAGGGAGTAACTTATAAACAAATAGAATTCAAAGAGTTATCATAAATGTGTATTTATTGAAATAAATGTTATAACTGATTATTATTATTAATATATCCCAATCACAATATGTGAGAATGAATAAAAGTAATGTTAATCGTTGTATAATGTCGGTAATTTCTTAAAGAGATTGTGATTATGAAAGACATTTGAGTTGAGAAATTGAAAATGTTATTATAAAAAAGAATTTTAAATTTTCTAATTATATATTTGTATATTAATATAAAAAATTTATATTATTTGATTATTTTTATATTTAATTTAAATAAATATTTCGTAATATAATAATATTTAATATTTAGATTCATTGGTTTGGAATTACATTTGGGAAGATGCACGTTTGCTGCGCATGGTGTGGATTTTATACTAGTATTATTATATTAAAAGATATTATATTCATTATATTATATTCTTATACTCTCTCATTATCCTTAATTATAGTTCATTCGAGATTTTTTTTTGTCATTTATTATAAGTCATTATTGTTAGTTTAATAAATTTTTACTCATTTTCGACACTACCCCTACTCTCACTTTTTTTATAAAATATTTTTCTCTAAAATACATTTTGAGAAAGAAAAAATTACTTTAATATTGACAAAATGATTATAAATTGATTTATAATTAGCAATATAATACTCCTTCTGTCCCTAATGATGAGTTATTTAAGCTTACTTTTTTTGTCCCTTATTATAAGTATTCTCGATAGTTTAATGAATTTTTTGTCCAATTTTTTAATATTATCCATACTCTCTCTATCTTTATCTCTTTATGGTACATTTTTTCCTCTTTTATTCTTAATGTTCATTTCCAATAAGGACACTTGAGGGGGAGGTGGGGGAATAGGGATGGAGAAGTTTACTTTAACATTAATAAAATAACTACCAATAGACTTATAATTAGGAAAGAAAGAAGTACTTCCTTTTCTCTTGTCTTTTAATTTTTATAGACCCTCATTCATTAGGGAGGTATTTAACTAAAAGAGAATTAGCGGAGTATAGCTCTAATCATAAGGGTATTTAGTTAAATCAATTTAAATTGTATTCATCCATTTTCTTGGCTAATTCAAGTGTAAAAGCTTAAAATATTACTGCTTGTTTGGTAGGAGTAAAAAGAGGAAGTATGAGAGTAGGGGGAGAAAATCAAGACTTAAATGTAAAATTTACTTAGTTTGGTAGGAAATAAATGAGGAGGGGAGGTAAATTAGGAGGCGAACTCCTCCCCTCGACGTCAATTTGGACAGATTGACCATTTATTTCTTGTATGATTACTTTGTTACCCTTTTTATCTCACGAATCTTTGTCTCTCTCTCTCTCTATTTTATGAAGTATTGAATTTCTTTTGAATAATAATATTAATAATATCTTTTTTTTTAAAAAAAAATGATTCAATATTGATACAATCATCATAATATTGGTTTAATATTATTAATTTATTTCTATTATATATTTTCATCATAATTCCATAAAAAACCAATTTATAAAGTGTTATATATACAAATATAAAAATAGACATGAATAAGAAAAAAAAATCATATAATAATGCTCATTTATTCAAATGGATATAAAAGTCTCTCCCCTTCCACTTTTCGATCTAATCAAATGAGAAAAAGTATTTCGTATTTACTTCCCCTCTATCTTTACCAAACAAAATTTGTAAATACTCCCATCTAGGGACGTAAATTGTGGGGG
>JAOXNR010052474.1:0-16455 GCA_028571225.1 Parsonsia alboflavescens | reverse complement strand
TCTCTAGTCAATGCAAAAAATATATTTGAAGCTTTCTTCTCTGAAATTTTTAATAAAAAGAAGAAGAAACACTTGTATTGTCTTCAGCTTTGGAAACACAAGATGTATCCCACTCACTGGACCTTAATGTTTATGATAGCAAATTAGTATTATGCCATCCGCTTCTGTTTAAAAGTTGTTTAATGTTTTGAAACCATCGTCACGGTAATGATTGTTTCAATAATTAATATTTTTTTAATTAAAATGTCCTTTACAATAAATAAAGTTCATATGAATTTAATCCTAATATTTAATGTGATAGAAGGGTATGTTTGAAAATTTTTTATTAAATACTTGTTGAGAAATAAAAATGCTTTTTGAAAAGTATATGACTTTTATTTTAAAATACAATTAGTTAGCTAAAACAACTAATAAAAAGAAATAGAGGAGTACTGATATAAAAAACTAGAGGTTAGTTTATCACCCGACCTGGATATGACTTTCTTCTATTTTCAAGTTCGTGAGATTTCCAAGAAAGTCACGAGAATTTTCATTTTGTGATATAGTTAATTTCGTCCGCGGTCATTGTATTTTATGCTAATTAAGTTCCTCTTTATTATTTTTTTTATCTCTTTAAGCCCTCAAATTTTCTCCGTTTCCGTCAATTAAGTCCTTTCTGCCCGAAAATGAGTTATTTAAATAAGGAACTTCTTATTTTTTGTCAACCAACTAGGAGGAAAAAGGAACATCGCTATCCAACTAGCTTTCCCCTACACCAAATCCCCAATTGACCTACATTTTTTTTCAAGGCGATGAATTCCTTAGGGGTATCTTGGATAGTTTGATATAGAAGTTCTTGAATCCAAATCTATGCTCTTGACTCTAATTGCTCTCATGGTGCTTTATCCAATATATTCTTTAACCTCATCAATCAAATGCAATAGTTGGTTAGGTGTAGAATGGAAATGCTCTATAAGGACAGTCAGGTCATTATTGGAGAAGTCATTATACTCAACCAAGTAGCGGTACATAAGACAAATGTTACTGATGCAACCCTGGGCTCGACTTTGGTTCTTGGATAATTGCACCCAGTAAGCAAAGCTTTCTTTTCCATAAAATGTGAACATGGCAATCAAAATATGACTTCTCACTCTCCTCTTTGATCCACTTATTTAGTGTGGTTTGCAATATTCATAGAAATGCTAATTAAACAGTAGCACTAGAAGGAATTTTTCTTGATCTTAATTCTGGGAGATTCACATCACAGCCTACCATCGTAAAAAATTGGATGGATTATTGATTCGATAAAGGAAAAAGCTAATTGAATAATGATGTTTCATTTTTACCCCTAATTGGTTGACAAAAAAAATAAGAAGTTCGTTGTTGACTTGCATGAATAACTCATTTTCAAGTAAAAATGACTTTCCAATTGATTTTGACCAATTTTATAGTTGATTTTGCTTGAGATGAAGGTTTTTAAGGCAAAAGGATCTTTTTGATCACATGAAAAAAGGATAAGGGACCACTATGTATCCAAAATAAATTATAAGGGATTCTAAAAGTTTAATATAAAGATTTGGGATCTACTTGGATTAAGTAAAAAAGAATAGGGATCTTAAAAGATTTAAAACCTAGAAGAATCAAGTGAAAAGGACTAGGGACGAAATAGAAAATTTTTTTTTTTTTTTTTAAAAACTATTATGATCTCACAATTACGTACTCCATTAATACAAAAATAAAATTTTAATTCAATTAAAGTCAAAATTAAGTTAAAAAGTGGAGAAAAAACTATTATTACACCGGCCATTATTTGTCAAGATGACAATTAATTTGAATTGTAGATGGATTGCTATACATTATTTGACCTTCTCTGGTATTCAAAACTAGAATTGTTAATGATTGAGACCGTTTCTTTCTAGGGGCATTTTTCTTCCATTCCCCGTCCCAAAACACTTCAAGGTCAACCATCGTGGGTTGAATTAGTTTTTATGAAATAATTAAATGAAAAGAACAAGTGATACCCACTGCGCATTCTCCAAATTATAGAAGGTTGAAGGTTGTGAAACAATAATGATTATTTTCAATTATTAATATTTTTTTATCAAAATACTTCTTATATAATGAAAAAAATATAAAAACTCATGTTAATTGAGAATTACAAAAGTATTACTTTTCTCGATAAAAAATAAATAGAAATAATGATGGAAATTTAAAACTAAATACTTCTCAAGAGCATAAAATGTTATTTATTTTTAAAAGAAAATATGTTTTAAAAAAACCACTAATTTGATTTTGAAAGGAAGGGAGTAATAGTGAAGATCAGGAGAGAAAAAAAAGACAGAAAAAAAATGAGAACTGGACAAGTGACACTATAATAGATGGACACGCATAATATTATTTGTGAATAATTGGATATTTAAGGATATAACCTTTGATCAGTTTACACTTTGATCCGTAACCCTTTTTTTTTTGGCTGTGTTGATTCTCAAATAAATTATCATTGGATAACTTGATCCTTCTAATTGTATTTTTTGAAAACACCAAGTCAACAACCACCTGACCAAATTAATAGGGGCAAATTCAATACTGTGCCATTCAATTGGAGAGAAACATATATTAACTGAAATCCGATTGAGCTAAATTTCGATTTCTAACTTATCCAGAAATGGATTTAGTTGGGTCAAAAACATAAATTTAGCTTAGCAAAATTTATGTTTTTGACCCAACTAAATCCATGGCTTAGCAAAATTTCAGTTTGTACCTGTTTTTAACAAATTGAATAGTGTAGTATTGAATTTGCCCCTATTAATTTGGTCCAGAGGTCATGGACTAGACTTTTCAATGTTTTTTTTTTTTTTTTTTTTTTAAAGAATAGGGTTCGAAGGACCAAGTTGTTCAATAGTAATTTGTTCGAGGACCAACATGATAAAAAAAAAAGATTAAGGATCAAAACGTAAAACTGACTAAATGTTAGGTTCTTGGACATCCACTTACTCTGTTGTTTCTTAAAGTTTATTTATATTTAGATGGCCAAATAATCTTGGTACATACCAGTAATATTACAACCCACTTACCTTGTTTCTTTCGATGATTGGAGATAACATGATGTGATTTTGAGTTTGATTTTTGACTCAACTCTTAAACACGCCAAACTGAAGACAATTCCCAAGATTCATTATAAGGTTCAAGCGAGTACATTGACCTATGTTGTATTTCAAATATCAACCACTGTTTTGAGTTTTGTAACAAAAAATTTAACATCCTAACTAGAATGATTGAAAGCCTTAAAAGTAATTGATTAAGAACCCTAGAAGAGTTAACGAAAAACACTCATAAAGATTCTGTTTGATCCATTCAAATTTCATAAAAGTGATATAAAGTGTTATGAAATTACTATCATGAGGCCATATATATAGGCAAAGACTTGAAATAAACCTAAATAATTCGTGCCAAGGATTTAAAAGACATTAATACTCTCAAGGAAAAACAAAGACTATAAGAAAAACTAAGGAAAAACAACAATTAATCATCATGATATAGGCTAGTCTAGCGCCGGACAACCACCGTCTTTCCCACCATCTTGGTCGAGTCTGTAGCAAGTGTCGGATGGTTTCTGTCTAGCGAGACAGCCTTGTTCTAGGAAATTTGTCTTGATTTCTTCACTCATCTTTGATGATGTCTTCTTGGATTGAAATGATATAATCTTGAATGCATCAAGATGTGTTTTATGAGCCATTTTCACCCAGCATTATGCTTAAAGTATAAATATTTGTACATAAACTTTCATCCATCAAGCTTGTTGTTCATGAAACCTTCATGTATTAGTTTTTCCTTGCAAGCATACTTTGCTCCATAAACTTCATCTTCAACTCGATGGACTTCATTTTCAATGCACATTCTTTGATGGCCTCCAATATAGTTTCACCAATGCTAGTATTCCTTGTTGATCACCATCAGACCATGCTGAGATGTTCGATCATTTCCTTTAAATAACAAAACAAATTGATGTCCTGTTAATTGTGAAGATTTTAGCAGTACAAATGACACTATGCTAAGTTTTCTGACAATTATATAAATCTACAACTCAATCAGTTTAAATTCAGTACAAGTAGACACAATTGTATATTCTAACTTAATTAACAGTATTCACGAACTCTATAATCATACTTTTATTAAAAGAAAGATGAGTGTACTCACAGCTCGACAAGGGTTAAGAAATGATTGATATATAATTTTTTTAGAAGAAAAAATCGAAAGAAAGAAAGAAATGGTGAAGTTGCAACCCATTGTATCCAAAAGGCAATTTTCTGATAGATTGTTTTGACATGTATTACCATAAAAAATTATTGACAAAAACAAAATAATCATATTTTATGAAACGTATGCTAACAAATCTTTGACAAATTTATTGCTGAATACTTCCTATATTCGTCAAAATATTTTTTATGGAACAAATTATTTTGTCAAAGAATTATAATTAAATATTATTTTGATATTTATTTTGACAGATGTCTTACTCTGTCATGTATATTTTGATTGTCTTAAAATTTTTCGTCAATAATATTGACAATGTTTAATATCCGTCAAAATTTGTTGACAACTAATTTGTCAAAAAATTAAAAAATATTGATTGTCAAGCAAAATTTTTGTTGGCCAATAAATTTTCCATCAATAATTTGGACGTTGTTTTAATCTCTGTCAAAAGATGTCGACAACTAATTTGTCAAAAATTATTATTAATAATATAATAATAAATTTTTTGATTTTCCTTACTTTCTAATTAATCTATTACAATAATATATATAATTATATAAAAAAAATTTTCTAGGGCCATTAGTATCCATAAAAAATTTTTAGCCTGTAATCTATTTTTCTTGAATATTTTTAACATCATATAGTTAACTCGTCAAAAATAATTAAATTAATGAATAAATTTATTCATGTAATAAATGTTTTGATGATTTTTGTAGATACGTTTTTATTGTTAATTATTTATTATCGATCTGTCAATAATTTCCATTTTCCATAATATTATAAATAACCAATAATTTTTTTCTTGTCTTTTTTCTTCCTCATGAATACTAAAATTTACCCAAATAATTTTTTTTAATAATTTTTAAATATATGATTTAATTAAATGTGATAATATTGATACGGTCTTATTGGTTATAGAATTCAGCTTCAATTCAACCGTCTGTACTGACCCTTCATTAACCGCGGTTTAGCCGTAAACTCTCTCTAAAAAAAATATATTAAATTTTTTTTTTTTAAAAAAAAAGGAGGACAAGCAACCTTTCATTCAACCCACGGACCATATGTACTCTATTTCATTTTTAAAACGTTTTCTATAACATATAATAATACTAATAATTGATTAATATTTACCCCCCCCCCCCCTACCCTTTATACTTCAACTGACCTTTGTTTTTTGAAAATTAAATAACTAGTTGATGGAAATTTATATCTAAAATACCTATTTGTTACGAGATTTAAAGTAAGAATGACTTATGTAAAAAAATTCGTCAAAACCATACTATTTTTGACTATTTATTGAAGGAATTTTTCCTTTAAAAATTGGCTAAATTCTAGTAGTGGATGCCCCATTGCTCACATCCATTTATCAAACAATTGTAATTTTGTAAAGGTGTTAATAAAAAAGAAAAGCTTCACAAATGCCTCATGCTTATATTTAATTTTCCTTTGAAAGAAGAAAATTTTCTTTATAATTCATTAAATTTCTTAAAATTTAAAAAAGTTCGGGAGATGAAGTTTAAGAGTTCAATTGTTGCATGTAAAAGGAGATTAATCACATCTTAGTAACAAATTGATTTTTTTAATAGTTTGGGAGCGTTCTTTAAGTAAATATAATAGATAAAATTATTAATTTGAATGAGAAACACATTGATTCATCATAAAATAGGTAAATATGGCGCATTACCAAATATATGTGTGTATATATCGATACATAAATAAATAAATAAATATGATTTTGTTATTAAGTGTAGAATTTGTAAATTAATTAAAATTTTATGAATAGAAATGAAATTTGAAAAAATTAATTTGGGATAGTATATAAAAAGTTGTTTTTTTGAATTTTATATGTATATTAAGAGTTATTGTACAATTCAATCCCCAAACTTTACCCTTTTGGAAGCTTTGGTCCTTAAAGTTTTTTTTTTGCCTTTATCATCCCTAAATAATTTATGGTTGGATATTTTGATTCTTTTGACCGGATTCTTCAAAAAAATCATTGGATTTTGAAATCAACTTTAAGAATGATAAATGCCCAAAAAAAAAAAAAAGAGCTTTAAGGATCAAAGCTTCCAAAAGGGTAAAATTTGAGGATTGAATTGTACATTAACTCTAGATATTAATTTGAACTAGATAGGTGACATATTGGGTTACCTGTCTCTTCGCGAACATCCCAATGGGTAGAGTGGCGAGTGCGAAGACCCTAGGTCTCGAGTTTGGACACCGCTTAAAAAAAAATAATATATATAAAAAATATATTAAATTTATTATTTTTATAATTTATTATTTTTTTAATAAATTTTATGATCTTTGGTACACTAATCACGCATTGTGTGAGTGTTTTGTCTAGTAATAAAGGAATAATTACTCATTGATCCTTATTCTTAACAAGAGAATCACATTTCATTAGTTGAAGGATGAAATATAAATGAGTAATTATTTACACAATGTAAATTTCATTGTGTAAATTTACCCAGGTCACCCTTGCCTCCCTAGTCCGTCTATGCCCAGTTGGCTATTTGACTTTAATTATTTGATTGATGTTTGAAGGAAAAGACCATTAGGACGTGGATGTATATTGGGTATAAAACATCTTCCTCCATCAATGTGGAAATAAACCTCTAGGAGGGATTGAATTTTGGTTTACTTTTATGTTTTTATCAAAAGACTTTGTTCCTAATTTTTCATCATTTACCTTTTCGGTTCAAGCATGGGTGTAAACATAAATTTGGCAATGCCCATTTTTCAGTAGAAACTCAAGCAAGTAAAAGTATTAGTTATTTCTTATTTACTCTCTCTTGAGCTTCACATTTTCTAGAAAACACTAATAAAAATTTATATATTTTCTTTTTTGCTGTGTATTCTTACTTTGGTGAATTGATAGTCGAAATGCGATCCGGACACAGTTAGTAAAAAAAGAAAAAAAAATAAAAAATAATAATTATTTTATCTCTAATCGAATCTTTTTACGGAAAGACTCATTCAATACCTCATGCAAGCACGAAGGGGATACTGGAAAAATAACCCCTTACGCAAGTTCAACATGACCAAAAGTCAAGTTCCAGTCCATCGACAGAGCCAAATTAATATCATTATCTCATTGAAAAAGACCTAAGTACAGAAAAATTAAAGAAAGAAAAGAAAATCGTTGTTTTCATGATCTTTTATCAAACATATAGAACAAGTCACGACGCGTTAATCTTGCTGTAAAATCCAAAAACAAGGTTTGGACATTGGAAGCATAATGATGTGAGGAATGACCAAATCTTACACACAAATGTTATTTTATATATATATATATTTATCTATATATCTATTCTTGTCGCGACAGCGACCCAGAAATGGCGCACAAACTTTTCCAAGTCTCTGTGGAATCTTAACATGAAAGATTAATTAATACAATGACATATATGCTTTTTTGAGTTTTGCTTTTTAAGTATTTTGTCATTGTAATGACATTTGAAATTGAGATATCTTGAATTCGAAATATGATAAAGAAAAGTTGAATATATCTTCGGGGAAAGGGGTATATGGAAGATTAGGGGAGGGATGAGTGTAAAAAAAAAAAAATCTTTTTTTAAAAAAGAGTTGAATATAAAATTTTCAACTATTTTATAAGGTTAAACTGTTAGAGAATAATTAAATTTATATGCATAATAATGGACACACGTGAGAGCCCACCAACATTCCTGAAGAATTATATATAATGTGGGTTTATAACTCATTTTAATCACTTGAAGTATTTAAAATTTTTTTCATTTTGTTTGATATCTATATGAAAATTGAGTCATTCGATCTAAAATATATTAATGTATATATATAAAAAATTTGAAAAAAAAAATTATGGAATTATAAGTTAAATTTCTAAACAAAATAACATTTAAATAATATCATAATAATGGCGCAATATGCGGATTCTATTATCCATCATAATATTATTGTGTATTCATAACTTTAAATGAGTCATAATAATAAAAATATATAAAAAATATATATACTCCCCGTCTGTTCCTATTTTTAAGTCATTTAAACTTTTTTTTTTGTCCATAATTATAAGTTATTATTGGAAGTGCAATTAATATTTTACTAATTTTTTCTAATATTACTTGTTCTTTCCATAAAATATTTTTTTTTCCTCTCTTTCTTACTGTTTTTCTCCATAAAGACATTTGTTTTAAAAAATAAATTTACCTTAATATTTAAAAATCATTACAAATGACTTATAAATAGAAAAGAAGGAAGTATGCATTTTATTTTTACACTCACTATTCCCCTAACCTTCCCTATATATTTTTGTCATGCTCGAACTCGAGACTTCCCCATAGTAAATCTATCCATCATTAAGTTCGCAACACTTGGTTGGAGAGATTATGTATATTCTCATAAATAATATTTGAGAATGTGCGAACTTCTAATCAAGGAAACCTTTTAGCAACGGTCAAGACTGCCTTGGAAATTACGGCATTTTATACCTGTACTTGAATTATTATCCAAACTCCACAGCCCTACAAAAAAGATGCTTTTTAATTGTTATTGCACGAGTTTTTCATGGAAAAGAAAAAAAAAAAAAAAGAAATCAAAATCTTCCATGACACTATTGTGGATCATTCTCTATTACAATTAAGTTTACTTAGGATTTAGTTTATATTTTTAAATTTTAATATATAAAATATATTAAAGGATAATAATTAAATGTTACGAATAAGATTTTTATCAATATTTTATTATTATAATAGAAATGGATACATAAATATATAAGAGGATATCAGAATTCAAAAAAATTGACAACAAGTGAAGTTTACAAGCACTTCAATTTCATACCCATCTCTTTCTCTAATAATATCACATTACTAACATATGGATACAACAGTTTTCCACAAGTAAACATCTTTAATTAGTACTGATGTCCTATTTCTTTAATTGTAGAATATATGGTACATAAATGATTTTTTTTTTTCTTTTTTTGGAACTAAATTTACTTGAATCTTGCTTGAACTATTTATGTCAATAATAAAGATAATATAACATACTAATAAAAACGTTTGCCCGTGTGGTAAAATAAGAGGTTACAAGGTTGATTACGGAGGAAATTACACAATCCATATTAGGATTTAAGTTCCTAAAATATTATGTTGTTCTCCGATTGTAATTAATCTCGGAAGTAGTTCAATCTCTCAGTCATTTCCCAGCAACTGCTACTGCCTTCAATGTTAGCATATATTGGAGGATCAAAACCATGAATCTCTTTTGCTGATGAACAAATATCCGGTGAGCGTCTTCTCTCGATCGTTTCTTCTACTATTTGATGAGATGGCAATGGAGAAAAACTAGCAATATTTCTTGCTGCTGAGCTCTGCTGAGTGATCGTCTTCCCTTTAGTCTCCGGTCCCAGAGGACGTCGATCAAAAGCTCGAAAGCTCCCCGATATGATGTAAACTCTACATAAGCATAATTCATTCCTCAACTGCCAAAAAAAGAGAATTTAATTTCATTTTCTAGCTAATATATATATATATATATATATAAAAGATAAAAAGTGTGCATAAATTATAAGTGGAAATAAGGAAACAAAATGATGATGAACAAACCTTAGGAATAGCTTGAGAAGATGAGGCAGGGATTTCCTCCTCAATGGCTCTGTACTCATTCATTTTCCAAGTGGTCTTTTTACCAGTAGGAGCTTTACCTATATAGAACACCATGCTTTTCTTTACCCCAATCACTCTATTATTAGAAGAATAAACGTAGCTAGGAGAACCGGTAGCCTTCCAGTAACCGGAATTCGTGGTCCGGTTAGGCCGTCCTCCCCGTGCTTCTCTTTCTTGTCTCGGCACAAAGAAAAACCACTGCTCCGGATCCCCGTTGCACAACTCTCCCGAAAGCTCTGCAATAATACGTACCCATTTATTTATATTATATATATATATATATATTTATATATAAATATCTATATATATATTTATATATATGAAGAGAAAAAAAAGCAGAAAATTAATCAAGAAGGATAAATATATAATTGATGAACGCACTTGGGAGCATCCATGGCTCGAATTCGTAAATGTTGATGACTGGAATAACACGATCAAGGGTTCCTTTCTTGATCTCCTCCTCCAGCTTCTTGGGCAGATAGAATGAAACCAATTCTTCTTCAGTTGGAAAAAACCGAAACCCGGGTTGGATTGCTTTGATTTCTTTTTGCTTTTCCTCTTGCATATTATGAATATCTATCTATCTAGCTTGGAAAAAATTGCTACTGCTATAAATGTTTATGTGGGTTTTCTTTCCTTTTTTGCTTCCTTGCCTAATTTCTGCCACTTTAATTCTGTCTCTATATATATTGTATAATGTGAAAGGACGTGGAAGAAAAACCGTGTTCGTACGGGTGGAGGAGGGGAATTGATAGTGATAGTAGTGCCGAGTGAAATTAGAAAAAATTACTCCAAGAGGGATACTATATATGAGAAGATGCTTTGAAAGGGTTGCACGCGGCAATGAAGAAAATGATGGTTCTTTCTTTGTATGTCCAGTAAGAGACAGGCTTTGTGAGGTTGCATTAACCTCTCATTTGAATGAGTCATATATCGGATTAATTAAATTGGGTTTAATTAAGTCTAAGCCCCGGAATTAATTCATTTGGCTCCAAATACATTTTTGTTAGCTTGACACTCTTTAGCTAATCCTTCTTCTACACCACTAAATAAAATAATTTATATTATCTAATTTAGATAAAGTATACATGGGATTTAGTATATGTTTTTAGGAAAATAAAATATATTTGCAAAAGCATATGTATATATTTATCATTGATGGGGTAGAAGACGATATGAAAGAAAGACTAGAAGATCCAAAGCTTAGTACTCTTTAGTGTACCAATAAAAAAACTTATTAAGAGCTAAGTATCTCTAGAGTTTAGTTTAGTTTTGTGAGGTTTACTTAATAAAATATATCTATAAGTATTAATTTTTTTAAAAAAAATTAATGAATATGAAATGATTAAAAGACATGAGTAATGTTATTATTAATATATTAGAGAGTCAAAAAAAAAAAAAAAAAAAAAAAGGGTGTACTAGAAAAATTCAGAGACCATTAATTTGTCTTCCTTGCCATGTAAATTTCGTTGTGTTTAACTATGATTAGACCCCTCGTCCTGTCTTTACATATATTACTAAAAAATCAGAAAATTAAAGATATTTATCGTATTAGTTGATTATTGGTTTTTTTTTTTGGGATAAATTTTCATAATATTTATACTCTATTATATATTTTTTACATTAAACTCATTAAGTTAACGTAATTTGCTATCCAATAAATCATGGTAAAATTAAGTATTAATTTAGTTGAAGCCCCAAGCAGAGCGTGGAGGTATATTATTTATATGTAAAAGTTTTATATTTATTTTAATATTATTTTACAATGGTTCAAAAAAATTGAATATAAAATCTTTTCTTATTTGATAAGTTTTGTTCATGTGTGTAATTTTATAAGTTAATTGATGATCTAAATTTAATTAATTTAACTTTTTTATTTATGAATATATTTTTTTCATAAAACAACCTTGAGATAGAAATTTGATTTGTCATTATAGGATTTGCAAAATATAATTAATAAGAAAATATTATGAACATATTTTATGTATACTCATTTGATAGACAATTTTATTTTTTAATAAATTCAAAAATTGGTAAATAAAATTAAAATCTTATTTATGTATGACTATTATTAGTTTAATATTCAACAAATTTTTTATATGTAATATATATGAATAGATATTTTAATAGTTTTATAGAGAAAGAAAAGAAAATTGAAGAAATTTTTTTTATTTTATTCTAATAATTATATAAAAAATAGATAAGAATAAGAATTTAAATATTTTTAAAAAATGAAAGGAAAATGAAGAGTCTTTTCAATATGGTGCGTCCAAATTACTGCATAACTTGATATTGAGTTGAAATATCGAATTCGAAATTCAAGTATTAATTGTTTTAATTTATTGATCTATTATGGTTAGTTTTTATGTTTTTTTAAAAAATAAATTTAATAAAATTATGGAAATTAATTTTAAAAATATATACATGGGACCCGTGGACCGATCCCTGTTCTAGTTTAGGGGGATTGGGTTGAGCCTTCATTTTGTAAGCCTCTCGGAAACAAGACCTAGAACAACCCGACCTTAATTTAAGGGGGCCTAAGTGAGTTAGGACGGGATTGGACAAATAACCCACTTTGCCAGGTCTAATGATAGATGCTATAGAAAGTGTTGTTTGTAAGTTTGACCCATACTCAATTATGGATATTATATAGAAAGGTAAAATTGTCAAATACATATAAACCAAAAAACAAAGATTGGGAAAAATCTCAAAAGTGTCATGTTATAAAATAACAATTTATCTTAGAGTACACCGTCAATCTAAGGCGATAAAAAAAGATATTTAAAATTAAAATTAAATATCCTAATTATTTTATTTAATTATTATTTATCAACTTAGGGTGATGTTAAGTCTTTCTCACTTAATAATAAGCAGTAATAAATAAGATCAGAATGTCATGAGTTCGAGACACAATGAGAAAAAGTGTGGTGGTACTATTGATCCTCGTGGGGGGAGGGTTAGGGAAGGGACGGGGGTGTACGAAAAAACAAAAATTAGGGTGATAAAAAAAAGTTATTTAAAATTAAAATGATAAAATACGACTGCTTGCGTTTCATAAAATTTTCCCAAATAAATTTATTGTCTTGAATATCAAAAGTATTCCAGGAGCAAGACAGTCAACCTGATGAATTCACTTGTTTTTACCTTTTTATTCTTTTGCAGATCTTGATCCACTGAAGTGACGGCAATCCAACTCCCGGCGTATAAACTACCGAGTAACTAGTATATAACTATTTAAGCATTACTTCTTTTTTCCATTAGTTTTGGTCATTAACTTTTAATGCAAATTGGAAAGTGCATGGACTTAGGAATGCAAAGTCAACTCCGTATTTTTCTTGTATTCATGGTTTCAATTTTGCAAGATAAATTAACAACCATTAACTGGGTCTCATTAGCTTGTTACACATTATATGTCACTCATGGTTATGCTAATAAAAATAATATTCGTTGCTTTTGATTATTATATTTTAATATATTTTATATATTAAAATCTAAAAGATAGGAAAATTCTATTATGTATCTTGTCCATTAGATCAATGTGATCCTACAAGTAATAGACCCCATGTGTGGTAAAAAAGTAAATAATAATATCCCGTAATTTGATACAGACCATAAGGTCCATGAGTGGAGACATGGATCGGGTCAATATCAGAATTTTCTAAAACAATAAATTAAATAATAGGAAAACTTAATCTTTTAGGGATACATGTTAAATTTCTATTGATGTAATCGGAGGTGACAGATGACACACAATTATGTAACAAAAGATCTCGAGCTCATTAATTGAGATCACTTGCAAAAATTCATATTGCAACACTTTGAATAACATCCCAAACATTTCATTCTCATGGGTTATTTTAAAATTTGATATTTGCATCATTAAAGTAATAATTCAACAATCAAATCTATTATAATATATAAAAGTAAAGACATTTAAGTAGAAAAATGACACGTAAGCATACAAAGCTTCCTAAGGCCCTAGCCCACAGAGACTCGATTACAAAGAGATCTTGTTTTTCAACTCAATCAGACCCTTTTACATGGGTCCAGTAGCAAAGCTCATTTTAATACGTATATCTATAACCATCCTTTAGGATCTTTGTTCAATCTATTAATTAAAAAAACTTTCATTAGGTTAATATCTAACACAATACAAAATATTACTACCACACTACAAGAAAAGTATTTAGAAAACCTTCTTAGAAATGTATTTTCTTATATGATTCTTGAGGAAAACAAGCACTCAAAACAAAAAGGGTCTCATTCTATTGTAAAGTTAGAGGCTCCAAGTAGAAAACATAGGATAGTTCGAGTTATGTCTAGGATGACTATGAAATTGAAACCTAGGGTATGAAATACAAAAAGGTAGAGATAAGGACCACTAACTAGATGCAGTAATCTTCTTAGCAATCTTATTCCCACCTATAAAGAGGAAATATCCTATTTGTACAGATTATATGGAATGTATTATGGTCAAAAGGTTAGCCCAATGTACCAGCAAGGGATTGGAAAGCATTGGGTTGACAACTCTTGGAGAAGGACTTTACTAAATCTGAAAAAGTGAACTCATATATGAGATTTAACATGATGAAGAGTATTATTGCATGATCCCGATGGTACCTGGAAATTATTGGTATTTTATCTTATTTGGAAGTGTGGTAGAAAAATCTTGATCACGTTTGGAGTGACGAGGGTGGTTATACTTCCATGGAATATGCTTACTGTTCGATTTAAAGAGTTTGTTTATTAAATATGATTGGGAAAGATGAGTTCTGAAATGAATTTCCTGATTATCCTTTTTTGTTGTTGTTTTAAACTCTTGTTTGAATCTACATGGACATTTTCAAGTTCTTGTATGGATATAATTGTTTTCCTAAACTTGGGGCTTACTTTACAGACTTTGAAACAGGATGAGGGAGTCCTTAGTTAAGATGAATATCCACTTCCCTCTGCAAGATTTTTCGTAAACTGCCAAAATAGATTAAATATGTCTTTGTGATCTTTTGATGGGATTGTATATCTATACCTATAAGGCATCTCATCAATTTTATTATGTTAGAGATAACCTTATTAACAGAAGTTTTGATTTGATATTTTTGCTTTGTGATTTTTAGCACTCCCCGCACTCCACCTTAACCCAGCACTCCACGTTAAGCCATCACTATAATGAGGTCTCTCACCAATCTACATCTAAATTCAAGAACCTAGCTTCAAAAGGCCATCAATCTATACTCATGTCATGTCATGGTTGTAATCCATATTATGGTCATGATGACATTTTCTTTTATTTACTAGTACTTTTACAGAATGATCACTATTGAGTCCAGGTTCTACACATTTCGTATGTGTCAAAGAATATAGTTGGAATATTATCCAATGAATTCTGATAAATCAACTTAATGAAAGGCATGTGTTATGATTTTGTCTTATTTCACCAGTCCACCAAGAATAGATTTGTTTGTAATTTAATGTTCTAATGGCCTACAAATTACTGTGATGAACAACCCATCATATACCATCTATAGAAAAGGAGGGACAAAATAAAAAATCTTCTCAATGGTTACTTCAATGGCTGAAGAGGAAGGATGGGGAATTAGGTGTATTGTTGACATAAGTTTAAATCCTTATTAGGCACAATTTTATAATACAGGTGAAAATATATAATTTTTGTCTATGTAAGTTATGAATTTTTTTCAGTCTAAATATAAATTTTAAATCAATGTGATGAAGAAAGTTGAAGTGCAACTCTTGATATATAAAAGAATCTTATATTGAATTAACATTTTCCCCTTTCATTTTTTGTTACTTTATATTATTAGATAATTTCTTGTTGTCAAGCTATACTAACGTAGTAATAAATAATAAAATTTGGGATCGGAAGATTTTGAATGTAAATACTTTAAAGATAAATAAAGTGATACTATTGATTCTCATAAAGAAGGGGTATAAAAAGAATTACGAAAGCGATATATATAAAAAAAAGGGTTCTTGTTCATCTCTAGTTACTAGCTAGGTTTAGTCAAAACTGGGACTCAAGCTGCCTGCAAATGTTTCCTATCGTACAAACTAAACTGCAGCAGAGCAAATTCTCATTTACTGTCTCCACCGGCCATGCGTCATTTTCAATAAATATGGTAAAATGTTCGGAGTTAGGTAGGACATTAATAAACGTACATTGAAAAATCTTCCAGGGTCCATGGTGATCACTGCGTTGGAAACTCTCTCTCTCTATATATATATATATATATATAGATTTATTAAGGTGCGTTCTGGAGCGTGTTTTAACGCGCGTTTCAACCGTTATAGTAATGGAATTTTTGCTCCGCTTAGTTGGCTGCATGAGTACTGTAGCAAAAATTCCATTACGGTAACGGTTAGAGCACGCATTAAGACGTGTTACGAAGCACGAATTAGCAAAATCGTATATATATATATATATATATATATATATATATATATATATATGTTAGTATGTGTTTGACCGTGCACACTAATGAGTACAGTAGTTAGTCAACTAACGGTCAAATTTAACGGTTTCCATTTTTTTTAAAAACAATTTATTAAAATTTAATCAAGT
>JAOXNR010052473.1:0-16458 GCA_028571225.1 Parsonsia alboflavescens | reverse complement strand
AACAATGAAAGTTATGTGTAGTTCGGCGAGACAGAGAAGTTCTGCTAGCCTGAGCATGGAGTTTACATGGCCCAACAACGGCAAAGGGAATATGAGAACATGAGGAGGCAAGATTTTTCCATGAGAACCCATTTTTAGCAGCTTCGATTTGCAGAAAACTCTGGAGATGAAGAAGCTCGATCTTGTTTCTCAATGAATTGAATTAATAATAAGAGGAGCCGCCAAAGATGCATAGCTCACTAGTCTGACAAACATGAGATAAAACTAAACTAAATTGGCTCAATCAAATATTCCATTTTTAAATTTAACATTAACATTATTAATTTCTTAAGAAAATTTTAATTTATTTAGGAAATCATACATTCATTATCAAACAACTCAAAATAAAAATAAAAATATTCAATTGCAAAAATAGAAAGTATCTTTTAATATTTTCATATTGGAATTAAGGATATAAAATTTAACACATTAATCTAAAAAAAATATTAAAAAACTCTTTAGTGAAACAATTTAATAAATTAGAGTAAGAGAAATTAATAAATACTCCCTCCGTCCCCAATTATAGTCTTTTATCCCTATTTTATCAATATTCAAGTAAATTTTTTTTTCTCCCATCTTTGTACCCATATTAGAGAAGAATATCACAAGAAGAATGTTTCATGAAGATAGAAAGAAAGTATAAACAACATTAAAAAGAAAAAAATATAAATATTATGAAAAATGACTTAGGATAAAAAAAAAGCGATGGTAAACATTTATAATTAGGGACCAAAATGAAAATACATAAAATTTGAAAAATAACCTATCGTATAAAACAAATTAAAAAAATATATATTAAAGCAACAAATATTGTGTAAGATATTTTCATATGGTTGCAGTGCAGTGTCACCTCTGCACTTGTCTGAGGTTCATTGGGTCAATATTTTAATACTCCCATTGATTTGGTTGGATATGATCCTCCTTGCCTGGAAATATCTCAACTCCATTATTGTAGTTATTATTTTATTTTTCATTTATTTGTCACTTTCTCCAAATGTTAATATCTCAAATGACGTGTGTAATGAGTTGGATACAAAATGAGAATTTCAACTCTAATTCTAACTCTAGCCCGAAATCTTTTAATCAAACGGGTTGATCGGATTAACCGTTGTGATATTAAGAAAAAAAAAATTTTAAAGAAAATTGGTCAATTTTAACTTACTCTAATAAATTAATTCATATATAAATTAAATTAGATCAAATACGATTCCACCAATAAAATCAAATGCAAATTAAACAATAGAGACTTCACAAACCAAATCGAACTAATAATAATCAAATAAAAGTCATTTGAAGTGATACAAAATAAACTAAAAATCAACTACACAATATCCAGCGTCATCCTCCTCGTCAAGTAACATGTTATATAGGTAACAGATTATATATAATATTTAATATATATATATATATATATAAAAGATACAAGGGGTTAAAAGATTGGATTAATGAATTAGGGTTCAAATAAACTATACATTCTATAAATCAACCCTAATCTTGTCAGACTTTAGTTTTAGAAATCCTAAACACAATCCCAACCCTCAATGTTTTTATTCAACTGTATTTTCACCCATTAGTGTTGGATTGACCCTGAGTTCAAGTTCAATCCTAATCCATTAACATGACTTAGATCATAATATTTAATTAATAAATAAAATTAATTTATTAATTGAGCAAGACTTATTTATTGTATATCATTTTATAAAATTAGTAATATTAAAAATTTTATTCCCCTAAAAATTTATACACTTAATAAATAAAAATTGGATTAATTACCCCCCATAACTTTGAACTTATTAAGAATACTTACATATAATCCTGAACTAATTTTCGATCCATCCATAACCTTCAACTTTCAAATTCATCAACTCATATCTTTCTGTTAATAACGGTTCGATCCATGTGCAAACCAAGTGATATCTTTTAGGGACATTTTCATCCTTCAACTACAACCTACAAATCTCAAAGAATATGCTTTCTCAAATATTCAAATCTATCAAAAAAATTTAATCTTCTTCTTTAAATCCTCAAAGATTCTGTTTTAACAAGTTTGATAGCAGGTGGTTGCCGCAAATCTGGTGGTAGGTTTGGCTTGGAGGAGACCATACAACTTTCTCCATATTTTCAACCTTCTCCCACCCCCACCGTTCCCTTCAAGATCCAAGCCCATCCTGACGAGCCGAGCACCACCCAGTACCCTAGATCTGTGAACATTAATGATGCCACCTTCTTTCTATTTACTCAAAAATAACCTTAAAATTTAAAATGACCTTACATAACCTCCAATTTTCTAAAGTTACCTAATACCTAGCCATAACCTTTCATTCAAAACGACATCAACTCATTATGGTAAAGGATATTCCAATTTTTTTTATTTTTCCAAATTCTTTTTCCTTGTTCGTTTCATAGGTTTCTTCTTCCTCTCTTAGATTTCATGACTAAATTAAACATCTCATTCTCTCCCTCCAAAACTCTAGAAATCCCTCAAATCTCTAAAAATCTTCACCTCCTTTCTAAAAATTTCAAATTAAGAGAATATTTATATAAGTTGATATTACAATTTTATAGATAGTGTATAAAGAAAAACTTCAAATCGAGGCCCAAACATTCAAAGAAAATAGAGTCAATAAAAGAAAGGAAAGAAGAAACATTAAATTCTTAGAGGAATTGAAGACTCCTTGTAAGGATCCAATTGAATGGATGCCTTTAATTTATTCCAAAAGACTCTATTTGTAGGAGTTTATGGCTCAAAAATAAAAAGGATTTATTACACAAACAAGTCTTTAAAACAGAGTTTACAAGCTCCTCCAACCTCTACTCTCACTGGCACCGGTAAACTTCACTGGTTCATCAACCGGTCCGGTCTTTTTTTGCACGTTTCTTCTAAATTTTTCCTACGAGCAAAAAATAAAGCATGGGAAGTAAAAAAAATAGATAAAAACAACATAACTAGCAAAATAAATTATGTCAATTACATATATAAATCAGCCATAATTTATCATCCTTAAAGTTTCTAAATATACTGAAATATATAATTCCTGAACAAACACATATCTAGAACTCTAACAAGTAGAAATCCTCAAATAAACAGAATTACTCAAGTCAAGGATGTTACTCCATTCATCTCCAAGTATAAGTGATGTTTCATTTGTTCCGCAATATGAATCGTTTTACAATTATCAATACATCCTTCATTGATATTTGATATACTCGTGCAAAGAAAAAGAAATATAGTTATTAAGGAGAGATAAAGAGGATATTTTTAACATAACACGATTATATTTAAAACTTCTTAATTGCCTTATATCACGAAACAGGGATAGTACAAAAAATAAACAAGCACACAAAAGCTCGGCAATTAAATTTATTCTCAGTCAATATCAACCATGAAAGTTAACTTTTTATAACAAGATTAAACTAATAGAATAAAATAGTTTCCTCAATAAGCAAGCGTTTAAAAGTATAATGCACGAAACAGTACTTGATATTTATCCAACTTTATCTTAGTCGGAAGAGTCGTAAAATTATAAGTATATGATCGGCCAATTCATTGCCTAGACATAAATTCGATAACTAGTCTCTCTAGTACATATTAATAAATTATGAGTCTAAAAAAATTTATTAGATATCCAGACAACAGACAAATCGATTCGGGTAAATACAAAATATTAAAATGTTATGAGACATTTTGTAAATATAAGATCATCACGTACTTTTTAATGAAAAATGTTAGTGGAAAATGAAATTGTATATTGAAAACTTACCTTAAAATTTGCAACGTGCTTTAGCTTAAATAAACTGAATCCCAAGAATAATCACGAGATCCACCACCTATATATGTAAGAAACAGAGAGAAGACAACTCCAACTTAAGAAGATATTATATGTCTAAAGACAAACCCTAAAATTTATTAAAAATCTCAATTTAAAGTCACCGATCCTATTAGATCTTTAAAAAATATAAAACAAAAATAATTATCATCGGTATGGTATATAATCTATTATGAGATGGTACAAAAGTATCAACAAAATTTAAAATAAATAAAATATCTTCGTTCCAATTAGGAATATTATGGTGTGCACCAAAGTTCACCTTTCACATCGGTTAAATTTTAATAGACTTATAACTTGAAACAAAGTAATAAATGTTCAATTTTTAAAATAATAATGTTGTAAAATAAAATTCAATTTTTTTTTTTTAGCTATGTTCGGGCCAGTTTGCACCCACCCCGCTTATCGAGGAGGATATTGATGGGATTCGAACTTGAAAGTTATAGTCTATACTCTCGTTACTCCACCCACTGGGATATCTCCGAAGAGACAAATTCAAAATATTTTAAATCTATATCAATTGATAAATCCTAATTCTATGAATAAAAGGATTTAAAACTAAAAAATAAACTAACCTTGATCGTAGACGCAAACGGAATCATCAACAACATTTCTCACTTCTTGCATTTGTCCTAAACCGTAAGAGTCAAAAAAAGTATATAAAAAAGTCTATCAAATAGAAGAATAAAATATTTAATTTACTACGATCATAGTAGCGGCCTCTAATTTTAAAAATAAATAATTGTTAGAATATTACCTTGTCGTCTCTCTTTCAGTTTCAGAAATTTGCCATCAACTTTCACATTAGGTAGCACGTGCCTGATTTTATAGAGATCTTCTCCTTCTGTTTTATCATCTGACTTCTGAATCCTCCCAACAAATGCTTCCGGCATTGAGGTAATTTCTAATTTCTGTAATGTAGTGATAAATTGCAACCCTTCAGGGAGCATTTCCAAGTTCTTGCAGTTTTCAATTACCAAACTAGGCAGTTTTGGCATTGCCGATGCATTTTCCACCTCCCACTTTTGAAGTTTGTACAACTTGAAAAGTTTCAGGTACCTAAGTTCAGGAAAACCACGTGAAGAGCATTTCATTTCGGTTCCATTGTACGCCTCCATTTCTAGGACGAGGATCCTCAGACGAGGAAGCGCTTTGAGGATCTGCATTGGGTCTTCAAAAAGTTGTGAACCATTGAAGACTATCTCAATTAAATTAGCGAAAAAGTAAGAGGGGTTAATTTGCAATTTTTTGAGAAATCCCTCCATTCGCAATGAAGTTAAAGCAAAAGATTGGGACACGCTTTCCAGGACAGATAACATTTCCGGAGTGCGACATTCAAAGTTTATGAGGTTGAGTGATGCTGAACGCAGACGGCCAAAACGCAGGTCATCTATGGAAGGCAAGAGTTTCTTCTGAAGATATTCTGGGGAGACAACGTTTCCCAATGCAGTAACTCTCAACCATATTAGACCCCTCAAGTTATCAAGAACCTCGACATCGCCACTGAAACTAGGATTGTAGTTGTCTAATAACTCCAATTCTTTCAGACTTCCAAGCAGTAATTTTTGGTCCTTGATAGGAGTTCGATAAGTCAGAGGCAAATATAGATACCTCAATCTTTTCGAACCCTTAAACAGATCTGCAGATAAGATAACTTGACATTCACTTCTTACTCTCAAATCGAGTGTTTGTAGGTAAATCATATTGCTGATCACAGAACAAGTCAATTCCTCCAGGTAACACTCCCTCAAGCTTAGGTACCTGAGATTCACGAGTTTCTCCATTCCTTTAGGAAGCTTCCCGTCCTTGAAATAAACCCTGTAAATATATAAAACTCTTAGGCCGATCAAATTGTGAAGACTGGGTATTTCTCTTGGCCTCATGTACCCTTCTTTACACCTGCTGCTAATTGTATTGAAGAATGAGAGTGACCGATAGTATTCCAACATCTTTTCATTGATCAGAAAATCATAGCTGCATGTATATCCATCGAAATATATAGCAAGCCTTGGTGCAGATATTTCAATCTGTTCATCAACAATTGACATGTCTATGACATTGAAGAAATTCTTCCCAATTCCCGAATATTTGTAGAGACTTCTGATCACATTATGAATCCTGCAAGATTTCATGAAGGGACTTCTTTTTCCTCCTGATGGAACATAATAATATTCTTCCAATTTTAGTATTTGGACAAAGTTTCTCTTATGCAATTCATCTAAGTATCTTTCTGCTTCATCCATTAATGTTGTTGTTGTTGTTGTTCCATTATCTTCTACTAGGCCTTCTGCTATCAACAATTGGCATGCTGTGCCCATTTCTATATCCTCCTCTTCGTCCGGGAAATGATTAACCAAACACAATAAACATGCCTGCAAGCGAAGTGGCAAATTGTCAAGTGTATGGATTCCATATTCTGGATCAGCTGCAGAAGCCACAATACCTAATTGGTGATCGCCAGTACCGGATCGGATTATATGAAACTCCATCATTTCTACAAATAAAAGGAATTACACATATAAGTCTAATGTTTTACATTCTTCGTCATTTTTTTAACTCGTTTGTAATCATTTTGTCTGTTTTAATCTTGTTGCATAGAAGAAAATAAATAAAAAAATATTAATTCAACTTTTAATAATGATACAGAAACTATGGACCCCACAGTGCTTCAATCCGTGCAGCAAAAAGGAATCCCAGCAGAAGGGATTGATGTGGCCACTCCTTTGCAGCAGAGAATATCATTAGATATGGAACGAGAGACTGCGGCTCCGAGGCAGACTGTGCCACCAGTCACAGCAAATGTAGTTCCAATTCCAGTTCCAGAAGGTCAAGGGGGTGATCAAACTGCTGAGCAATCTTCTGCAGGTGTCTCGGCTAGCCAGCAGCCAGATTCAGCAGAACATATTCCAAAGATGCAACCAGTATTGCAGACAGTTTAGAATTCTCTAGCAGTTGATCCGGGTATTGAGCAGGCAAGAGATGCCCACTCTAGTACGTCGGGGGATTCTTCCTCGAATCAACATGCTATAAATCCAATCCATGGATATCTCGCTGTGGAACTTCCAGAGATAAGTGCTGCTCAGTCCGCTCCCCCTAATACTGTTCGAAAGACAAAGGACATACCTCCTTCTAATGTGGTCACCAGACAACAATCTCGACGTAGCTCTTCCTCCAATCAGTCAATATGACGTCCCTCCTAATTTGGAACATACGAGGAATAGGTTACCCTTCCTCCTTGGACAAATTGAAACTCCACATCTTGCATCACAAGATTAGTATCATTGCAATTCTGGAACCCCTAGTTAATTCATCCCGCATTGCAACCATTGCATACAAGCTGAAATTGCCTCATTATTACTCTAACGTTAATGGGAAAATCTGGTTATTTTGGAAGTCTGATTTGCCTGTTTTAGTGAAGAGAGATACAAATCAAATGTTGACTTGTAGGGTGGGACAGTACTTGGGAGTGGATGGAGATTGTACCATGTTTTTTGTTTATGCCGCTTGCGACTATATAGATCGTAGAAAGTTGTGGATTGAGATGGCTGAAGTTTCTACATTAGCGTCAGGGCCGTGGCTGATCGAGGGTGATTTTAATGTGGTACAGAGTTTGGATGAGAGTCTTGGCTCCTCTCCTGCATTAAGACCCATTCGAGAATTTAATAATTGTTTGGAGCACAGCGGCCTATTGGATTTACCTTTTACAGGCAGTTGCTACACGTGGTATTGCAATACTTTTCCCCCACTTTGGCGTCGACTAGATCGAGTTTTGGTGAATGAGAGTTGGCATAACACTTTTTTCAGCACTGCTGTTGAGCGTTTGCAGCGCACCCCATCTGACCATAGTCCGCTACTAGTCACTTCAAAGGTAGTCGAACGGTCTGGACCACACAATTTCCGCTTCCAATGTATGTGGCTCCGACAAAAAGGCTTCCGAGAGGTGGTTACATCATCCTGGCAGCAACCAGTAGAGGGCGACGGTCTGCAACAACTGGCTAGGAAGTTGCTCCGTCTAAAGAAAAAGCTCTGAGTCTGGAACAAAGAGTTGTTTGGCAACGTTCAGACTAATGTTCAGAAAGCAGAGAACATGGTCTCCACTCGAGAAGAAATTTATATGGCTAACGCTTTAGTGGAGAACCGCGACCTGTTGCACAGAGCAAGGGCCGATCTGCTATTCCATTTGAAGAGCCAAGAAATTTATTGGAAGCAAAAATCACGCATCAAATGGCTTGGAGAAGGGAATACATCTTACTTTTCATCTTATTGGCACTATAGGAAGGCGACTCTCCAAATTCACAAAATTCAAGATAAGGACTGTAATTGGCTAACAAAACTGGAGGAAATAGAGCAGGAGGCAGTGCATTTCTTCACGGGGTTGTTGACGGAGGAGTTTGGCTGTCAACAAGCTCCAAGCAAATTTACAGCTACAATTCCGAGGGTGATTTCTCAAGAGACGAACAAGGAACTCTGCTCTACCAAATTTAGAGGAGGTTCGAACTGCTGTTTTCAGTTTGGACGGCGATAGTGCAGCTGGGGTAGATGGCTTCCCAGGGAAATTTTTCACATCCTTTTGGGATCTAATCGGTCCAGACCTGTTGCAGGCAGTTCGGGATTTCTGGTCGGGGGTTCACATGCCACAATATTTTACAGCAACACAGATTGTTCTCATTCCGAAGAAGGACAATCCGTCATCTGTTGCAGATTTCCAGCCAATTGGTCTTTGCAATTTCCCTTCCAAGGTAATTGGGAAGGTTATTTCTTTAAGACTTGCCAAGTTGCTTCCTTTTTTTACATGCCAGAATCAGGGGGGTTTTGTGAAGGGGAGGAATATCTCTGACAATATATTGTTGGCGTCTGAGTTAATTCATTCTTTGAATAAAAGGTGCATCGGGGGAAATATGATTTTAAAGCTTGATATGTGGAAAGCTTTTGACAGGGTTAGATGGTCTTTCCTTTTGGAGGTATTGAGGAAATATGGTTTCAGTTGCCACTTTCGGAATCTTGTATTTAATTGCTTGGCTTTTAACAAGTTCTCTGTCACAGTTAATGGGAAATTATGTGGCTTTTTCCCTTCTACAAGGGGGGTTCGTCAAGGGGATCCCCTATCTCCCACCTTGTTTATATTGGTTGCAGAAGTACTCTCCCAGAGTTTGAATAGATTGTTGTACAATGGCGAAATGGGTGACTATATTACTGACCGCATCAGCCTTCCAGTCTCCCACTTGAGCTTTGCAGATGATGTAATTATCTTTACACGAGGATTAAAAAAGGGTCTGCAAACAATGATGGATTTCCTAGAGTTCTATCAGGATTGTTCGGGTCAGGAAATTAATTTTCATAAGAGCTCCATGTTCCTCTCCTCTAACATCCCTATTCAGCGACGGAAACTCCTTGCAGACATTACTGGTTGCGTCATTCAACCTTTGTCGGTGATTTACTTGGGTTGTCCAATATTTCCAAGCAGAGCTAAGATCTCCTACTACGAGCCCCTTGTTAGTAGGATTAAAGCTCGCATTAACAGATGGCAGAGAAAGTACCTTTCTCCGGGAGGAAGGCTTATATTGATTAAGCATGTGCTTTCTGCTATGGCGGTCTACGTCCTGGGTGTTTCAAATCCTCCGCAGCAAGTTATTCGAGAAATAGAGCATCAATTTGCCTACTTCTTCTGGGGTCATTCAGAATTCGGTAGTAATAGGCATTGGGGCAGCTGGAGTTTCATCTCTCGGTCTTATGGAAAAGGTGGTTTGGCGGCTCACTCTCTTGATCGGTTGGTTGTGGCCCATGGCTTTAAGTTGTGGTGGAAATTTCGTTCTTCAGACTCTCTATGGGCTAGATATTTGAAGATGAAGTATGAGTTTCAACCAGGAGCAGACCTGATTTAAGGTTCCTCTCGGGTATGGCGACGTATGCAACAGTCCTCTGCTTGGGCAGAATCGTTGATTGTCCAGGACAAAGATGGAAGCTTCATCTGGAATCTATCTCCCTCAGGGAATTTCAACGTCTCAGACTGTATCCTGGCCTTGGAGGAAGAAGAGTTGGATGATGTCGTTGCTAAGTCTTTCTTCCATTCGAAGATTCCCCTTTCATGGTCGATATTTATGTGGAAGCTAAGCAATAGGTTTTTGGCAACAGACGACATGCGGTTACATCTTGGCTTTCACATAGCTTCTCGATGTCACTGTGAAGAGTCAAAAGAATCCATTGAACATCTTTTTGGAAACTTCAAGATTTCTATAGCAGTATGGGCACATTATTGTCGTGCCTTTGGAGTGGTTGATGGTTCGGCAGAGCTGGTGGACAGATTGCAACAATGGAGTATTCAATCCCGTCGATTGGGTACTTTGGCGAAACTTATTCCTTTGCTGATTTGTCGTGAGATTTGGGTGGCTAGGTGTGCATTCTTCTTTTCTAATGAAACCAGTAGTGTAAGTAAGATTATTCACAAAGCCAACTGGCAGCTTTATCACATTAATCAGGCACAAAACTTGCCCATTTTAGCTGGATTATTTCCAAGAATTTTACCTTAGCTAGGTTTGAAGGAGCTCCAACTCTTCATTCGCTTTGTAAGGCTTTTGCCCATTTTACTATTCTTTAATAAACTGGTAGGGGTCTGCGCCAAACCCCCCGTCTTGTGACGGTTTATCTTAAAAAAAAAAAAACTATTAATAATGATTTATAATAATAAATAAAAAAAAAAAAAGCAAGGTCAAACGATGCAAATTGATGGAGTACATTTTTACTGCTCTAGCTTATATTTATTACAGTAGGTGATGCAAGAACAAATTGAAAATGACGGCTAAATAGAAGAAAAACTAGAAATTTTGTGAAAACTCTCTGGTTTTTTAGAAAACAACCAAAGTCGAAATTTATTAGTCAACAAAAGCTCTCTAAAACCGAAGAGAAATGAGATATTTATAACTTAATTCTAACCTAAACCAAATCGGAATTTAAAAACAACTAAATTATGAAAATACCCCTAAACATTAAAAAAAACCCGAAAAAACATAAAATTGCCCCGAAGCCCATTAAGACGATTTCGGATGGTCGAAAAAGGCCTAACATCACAGCAAAGCAGTGAGTCTTGCTCTCTAGCCCGTTTTCAGTCGCCCAGCCAAATTTGAGTTCATTCCGAGGGATGAATAGTATCCTATGAACAGTGCTCCAAAAATGAATAGTGACCCAGTGTTCTGGCATCACTAGGACTTAAGATAAAAGACTTTCAAGCAAATTGATCAAAATAATTGTATTGTACCATTTGAAAATTCTGCTTTATTCTCAGCAACAGTTGAATAAAACTGACTCCAGATTTTCAAAAGCATACCAACTTGTATCACTCTCTATTATATGAATTTTTTTAAAAAAATTAACACATTTATAAAAATTCATCTAAAAACTTCACACATTACTTTTAATTATTTTGTTAAATATATTTTGTACAAAAGATGGACAGGCAATAAAACTATTTTTTCATAAAATAAATAAATAAAACAACTTTGTTTTTCCGGTTCAAAAGTTTACTTTAAGCACGGAGATAATCCTAGAAAACTAGTTCAAAAGTTAGAGAAAAACACACCGTACGTATCCAAACAACTCGAAAATTACTCCCTTCTTCGATTTATAGGTTCAGATTTCCTATAATCATATTTTGAAGAAAGAAAAGTTGATTACCGGATTAAGAGAGACTTACTTTTTTTGGGTAGCCCGTCCCATATCGACTTGGCAATTTCCTCATTTGTTAAGAGAGCCTCATTTTCGTAATCTGTCAAAAGTCTCATAAAGTGGATATGAGATTCTGAACAGCCAACTCGATCTGCAACATCTTTCATCTCAGTGATAATTAGTATTCTTGATCCATTCTCCCCATCTGGGAAGACCTTCCTCAAATCCAACCCTTCAGGATCGCCATCGTCCCGGACTCCCTCCAACACGATCAGGTACCTTTTATCCTTCAGATGTTTATAGATACCTTCTGCCATCTTATTGTGTACCCACGTGTTATCCTCAGCAATTGGAACATTAATCAGGGGACCTAAATGTAAAATGAAATAGATTCCCTCCAGAAGGTACTCAAATTGACGCTCCTCCGGAAGAGACAACCGAATCTTAAAGCTGAAAGGTGATTGAATTTTCGGATCTTCGTATATTTTTCGAGCCAGATCTACTGTTCTTGTCTCTTCGAACTTCTCCTCTTCGTCGCCACAGACGAGAACCCAAGATAGGCGTCGGGTTCCCTGGGTTAAAGCAGAACCCAAGTTCTTCAAGGCGCCATCCATTCCTATGATATCCTCAACCTTGGATATGGAAATATGATTACCGTAGATTGTTGACCGGTCCGGAAATCTGTCCAAGAAGTTACGGAGTTTCCGGATTATCATCTCCATGACCCTTATCTTCTTGCTATAATATCTTTTGAAAATCCAGCTCAAGAATCTCTTCCTTCTTGATGTGAATTCGAGCACATACAATTCCATGACTTGTTCTAATTTGAACGACGGTCCCACTATATCGGTATCAGGATCATCCGGCCTCACAAAATCAAAATTTCTATCTGCTTCAAAAATCAGGCCTTCCACGCTTTCAAGTATTGAACGAAGATCAACATCAATTTTGGCAGCCGCCGGTACCCTTTCAAGAATTATTGGAGGAAACGAACGCTGTCGAAATCTTCCTAGAATACCAGCTACAATGACTAAGTCTGTGCTCATCTTTCTATGGCCGGCCGGAGTTCGGAGTAGTACTCCTTTTCCGTTTCAGTATTAGTAGCTGTACTCCTCACATGTCATTTTGCAGACCCACCTTTCCTGTCTAGACTTGTTATTACTGTCAATAAATATAACTAAACATAAGTCATTTTAATTAATTAACTTTTTAAAGATATTTTTTTAAAATTATCCTTATATCTTTCTTTTTATTAGCATGTAAACATAGACATTTTAAGAAAAAAAATATTATCTTAATTTTTTCAAAATAATGACTTATAACTTATATTTAATGATGGAGGAAATATTAGAAAACTAAAAGGGTGAGGACTCACCTCTACTTTTCTTTAAAATATTAATGTTCCGTTTGGATGAGCTTATAAAAAAAAAAAGTATTACTGTATTGTATTTGGATACCATTATCTAAAAGTGCTTTTCAAATGTTTGGATGAAAAGGCAAGTTTAAAATTTTTATAAGATAGTTTGAAAAAAAATTATAACAATTTTTAATAATCATTTATTACATAAAGTATAATATATTGAGCATCAGTATTTAGTATATTTAAATAAAATAAAATTTATCATTTAACTAAATCATACTAATAAGTTATGTATTAAAGTCTCCTATAAAAAGAAAAAAAGTACCCAAGATAGGAGAAAAAAAATGGAGAAAAAAAAAAGGGAGAAAGAACTGAAGAAAAAAAATACTGAAGAACAAAGAAAAAAATCAAGAACAAAAAGGGAAAAACAAATTGAAGAGGAATAAAAAGGTAAGAAAAGAAAAGGAGAAAGAAAAAAAAAGACAAAAAAAAAACTGAAGAGGAATAAAAGAAAGAACATAAAAAAAAAAAAAAATGACAAACAAAAATTGGAGAAGGAAAGATCGGGTAAAAAGAAATAAATAAATAAAAAAGAAGAAAAAAAAACTGAAGAAAGAATAAAAAGGAAAAAAGGGGGAAAAAGGAAGAGAGAACCAAAAGAACTTTAAAAATAAGGTTTTTTTTTTTCTTTTCCTTAAAATTTTAGTTTTTGACTTACACTTTTTTCTAAAAGCTCAAACGAACACCTTTTATTTTCACTTAAGTATTTGTTTTAGCAAATAAGTGCTTTAATTTTAAGACAAGCCTAAACAAACAGGCTCTGAATAGGTTTAGTCCTCTGAATAGGTTTAGTCCATTAGAAATCCCAAAAAAAAAAAAAATGGAAAGAATATTCTAAAATAATTCAAAATGTAAATATTTGGAGGTGCTTTGTTAGAGTCTCTTAACAAATTAAAATAAATAAAATTAATGTATTTGAGTTGCATTTTATTGTATTTTAGTCAAATTTCGAGATGTTTTCTTACTACGTGTTTCAATTTATTATGAAAATCATACATAAAGACATTTTTAATAATAGTGTCACCAATTATAAAGAGAGACACTTATAAAATGTGTGTCTATTAGAAAATATTTAAACATAAAAGGAATATTAAAGGAATCTATCTAATTTAAACATAAAAATATTTAGAGATGTACATTTTGGACTTTTGATACATAAGTGAAAATTTTCGACACACAATGAAGATAGATAAGATATATTTAATTTTGATACTTAAAAATAATGCAAGCTATTAGGGAAAATAAGTTTTATGTACGCCGTAGAACTGAATATCTCATCTTGATTTAATAAAATGTCATTTAGTGCATTTGGTTTTGATAAAAGTGACCGACTTATCTTTATTACATTTGAGCAAGTAGATGTAAATCTTAAGGTAATGTGGTTGTTAATGAGACTACATATTAAAAGAAATTTTAAAAAAATGAAATATTTAATTTCAAACCATCTAGAGTGAAAATAGACACATTCAATTTTGAATAAAGGGAATAAAATTTTTTTTAATATGAATCAATTTCATTTAAACTTACTGGTGTATGTTATTTAGTAGTGTCCACCTCTTTATTAACCTTTGTTTTCCCTTTTCGTAGCTTTGAAAATGCTTACTGACTCCAAACCCTAAATCTGCAGTGATTTTTCTTTGGATCTTGAGCAGAATCAAAAATGGAAGAAAGCTTCCGGCGACCAAATATGATGTACAAAAATCGTGTTCTTGAATACATTGAAGAAACCCCAATCAAGAAGCCTATACGAAGGATAAGCCAGTGTCCCAAACAAGGTAAGCTCGACATTTCAAGACCCGATTTTGTTTTCGGTCCATTTTTCCAAGAATCCGGGTTGGAAAATGTAGATGAGAAGTCCGAAGCATGGAGAAAACTGTTGGAAAAAGATGGGCGAAATGATGAGGATAAAATTAATGAAATCTACATGTCCTCCATTAGAAGAGTTGAGAAGGAAGCAAGAGCAGCTTATGGTGATGAAATACTTAATTTCTTGCCGGAGTCTGATTTCCAAGAGATGATGCTCAAAGATGGTTGCTTCTTCCTGCAGCTGACTCTGAATATACTCGGGGCTTCTTCAAAATTGGATTATCCTGTGAATCACTACATTTTTGGAAGAAAGGAAAGGACGAAGACTTTTAAAAAGTTTATAAAGTCTGTTTTCTTATTGGGAAACCAAATTCCACTCGTGGTGCTGAAGGAATTGATGAAACAAGATTTCTTCCTGAAGATCTTGGGAAGTGTGCAATGGGTGAGGCCTGTAGATATGCTTTCCAAGCAGATCTTGTATGATTTGATAGTGGCACCCATGTTACCAAGACATGTGGCAACACATGTGGAGCAAGCATCTGACTTGCTGCATGGCCTTCACCTGTTTCTGATCGGATCAGCAGATGGGGGTCCAGTAAAGAATGAAGTTGAGGATGAACTGGATGGGGATTTGGAAGCCGGGATTAAACTCAAGAACCATCCCAAAGAAGATGAGGAGAAAGGGGAGTTGCCGGCTGACAGTAGTAGTCGAAAGGAGGAGGTCGTCGTGGACAATAATAAGATTCAAGAACTCGGTGCATCCAACTTGAAAAAAAAAGGGATTTACCTTTGGAATTCAAAGGTGGAAAGGGGAAGCCGAGGGATCGATTTCAAGAACCGGATCCTCTGGGGAAATCTCTCGATGCCTGCTCTAAAGGTGAATCACGATACCAGCCTTCTCTTCACCAATTTGAAGTACTACGAAATTGTTCATCAACAGACTGAAATAAGGTCATATCTGAGCTTTCTATCCAAGATCTCACCTACTTATGAAGATGTTAATGTCTTAGCCTCGCATGGATTGTTAATCCTCGACGGAACAACTGCTGCACCAAATCATAAGGAGAAGTTTCTTGAAATGTTGAGAAATCTGCAGGCAGATAAGGAAACGATGACCCATCATCATCAGTCTGTAATTGGTCGACTCAGAGATTATTCAGTATTTCCATGGGAAAGATTCAAATACATAGCCATTGTAGCATTCTTTCTTTCAATTGCACAAACGGTGTTTGCTGTGCTCAGTTATGCGGCAGGAATGAAATGATATAATTGTAATTAATTGCATCATTAATCTCTAATCATGCTTGATTCTAATTATTTTTTCATTTTGATTCGATCAAAAAAAGTTGCATTTCAATTATATCAGATATGTTAGTTTTTGGGATTGAAACAATACTAGTACTATAAATTTGTTTTAAAATATTAAGAAAATAAGAGAATTTCTACGAGTCGACGTTCTTGGGTTCAAGGAAGGCGATGAAGTGAATTAATGAATTTGATGAAGTTACTGGCATTTCATGAAGGCCGTTTGAGTCATTCATAATCATCTAATTATAAGTACTCTATTTTCATTTCAACTAATATCAATTAGCTTCAGCTTTTTCTCTCTCTCTCTAATATAAATATATATATATATATATATTTATATATATACAGGATTGCTATAAAACGACGTCGTTTTGGCTGCGAAATAAGTGGGCTTGAAGG
>JAOXNR010052472.1:0-16458 GCA_028571225.1 Parsonsia alboflavescens | reverse complement strand
ACCTTTCAAGTGTCTAACATTGATGTCAACAAACATCATATGTTCTTGAAGTAAATACAAATAAAAGTTCTCCCACTGTCCTTTATACTTTTCTTTACCATGGACACTATATAAAACTGTACAACTTAGTTTTTTAGATCTCAATCTTGAATTAATACAAAAACAGGAACTCCGTTTATCTTGAGAAGTTCCATTAAGCCTAGCTTAGTGTCACAACTCAAAGGATTTTCCTTAGTATTAATTCAAAATTTCTAAATACTAAAGTTAGTACAGATTTTAGTTCTCAAAGTGTATCTCCAATAGAATTGTACAAAGAAATATATACAACGAATTATATCTATGACCAATATATATGTCATCCATTTGACTATATCATTTCTGAAGTAATTCATGAAAAGTCATAAGGACCATCTCCAGAACCTCCAAGTTATAATCCAAATTGTGCAAATTTCTCTGAAGAAAATAGCCCACCTGAAGAAGTCATCAATTGGGATGGGTACCTAGGACAATGGGAAGTTCCACTCTCTCATGCCAACTATTGGTATCAACTATCACAAAAACTTAATGAAGAAGAGACTTGTCCACCAAGCAGTTTAGTGGCTTCAACCTCAAGAATGAAGTCTTAATCATGCTCAACATTTCAGCTACAGCAACAAAAGTAGATTTGGCAAGATCACAAGAAAGGAAAAGTTTCAGCAAGCCCTAGTCACTTTCAGCTTTCCGTTTACAGCAGCAGAAGAAGTCAGGAATCTCTAAGATTCCTCCAGCATATTCACATGGGTTTTTACTATTTCTCAGTGACTTTATTTCAGTTTAATAGTTCTACTTTCAAAAATTCTGCCAGTAGAATTTTCTACTGTTATAATATTCCTTTGTTCAGCCACTTTGTCCGGATTATGATGCTATCCTCCATGCAAAAATATAGCAGCCAGATCATCAACTTTCCAGCCTAGTCATCAGCAAAATCTTCGGTCAGAAGTGTTGAGGTTTTAGTGTTCATTGTATCTTTATTCCAGGTGTCTTCCAAAAAAATGTGACGCCATGTCATCTTCATGCAAGATTCGGCCTTAGCAGAAAAGAAGTTCCAGCTTTGCTTTTCTTGCAGTCTTGTGTTAGTCATTTTGGCTGTTTTCTAAATTAAAGTTTTCGTCAAGTACCAAATTAGGGTTTGAGTGTACGAGTTGTATTTTTCTTTCCAAATTTGTCATGTCTCCTTGGTATGGTACTTTCAATAAGCAGCTAGCTTTGTAGCTTTGTAAGAAAGAATGGACGGTCATTCACCTATAAAGTGAACCGAAAATTCTCTCCCAAGTAGGGTTGTCTTCAGTCTAAGTCTTAGTTTCATTTTCCAAGTCTTTTTCGGTCCTTAGGGTTTTCAGCCTTTGAGTTCTTCTCAAAGTTAATTTGTTTAGAGTGTCTTTTGTACAGTGCCTCTTGTATAATATTTCCCTATCAATAATATCACGAGTGTTTCCCTTTCAATGGTGTTCTTAGTCTTAATTTCTCTCTCCTAAAATCTTTTTGAATTCCCAAAGAGTTTATGAACCCCATTAGTATTCCCAAGTTATAAATGGTCTATAACAGCCATAGTAGTGAGCACAAGTACTATCCTTGAGTAGCGAGTTAGAGGAAAAGAGAGTACCCGCTTAGCCAGGGAGGGTGCCTAGGGGAAAGAAGTACTTGGCATTAGCTGTGTTAAGGATAGTACTTCCGCTCACTACTATGGTTGTTATAGATCATCTATAACTGGGGAATACTAACGGGGGTCATAAACTCTTTGGGAATTCAAAAAGATTTTGGGAGAGAGAAATGAAGACTTAGCACACCATTGAAGGGGAAACACTCATGATGTTATTGATAGGGAAATACTATACCAGAGACATTGTACAAGAGACACTCTAAACAAAGTAACTTTGAGAAGAACTCAACCCTGAAAAAGACTTGGAAATAAAACTAAGACTTAGACTGAAGAAAACCCTCGACAACCCTACTTGGGAGAGAACTTTCGGTTCACTTTATGGGTGAGTGATCGTCCATGCTTCCTTACAAAGTAAGCCGCTTATTGAAAGTACCATACCAGGGAAACAAGACAAACTTGGGAAGAAAAAATAGATCTCATACACTCAAACCCTAACTTGGTATCTGACAAAAACTCTAATTTAGAAAACAACCAAAATGACTAACACAAGACTCCAAGAAAAGCAAAGTTGGAACTTCATTTTTGCTAAGGCTGAATCTTGCAAGAAGATGATAGGGCTTCAAATTTTTCTACTTGGAAGACACCTAGAATAAAGACCCAACGAATAATAAAACTCCAGCAGTTCTGACCGAAGATTCTGTTGATTACTAGATCGGAAACTTGATGATCTGGCTGTTTTATTTTTGCATGAAGGACAGCATCATAATCCGGACAAAGTGGCTGAACAAAGGAACAGTTTATCAAAAAAATTTCATACAGTTAAACTCGCTTTTTTCGAGACACAAGTGGCCCGATCTCTATGATGTTTTCTTAATCAAACAATTCTTTATTTTGAGTATGGAATGTAACACAATAAGTGTTTCTTTGAAACTATGAAGATTGTCACGGTTCCATGTTTTCTTTGTGCACGTGCATAAATGGAACAATAAGTGCTCTGAGTTCATCTACTACATCATCTATATTCTTACCAATCAAGCTTGACAAAGACCCCTCTTTATTTTGCAAGATGCTTTTCCTTTTAGCATCAAACATGCAAGTCTCGAGATAGACGTACTCAACAAATTCGGATTTACAAGGCCTAAAATATTATATAACTCCTCACTATCGAAATAGGATGTCCAAGATGGGATTATCTTCCGACTTGTTCGAACCTTTAGCAAACTCTTCCAAAGTAGACTGTTCTGGTAGCTCGGTGTGTGAACCTCATCTAGGATCAAAATGCCACACATCTGAAGGAGACCTTGAGATGCCTGACATTCTAATCCTAGATGAAGGTCACACAGCATGCAACCAAAACAGCCTACTGAGATAAGAGTTTGCCAAAGGTTCAAACAGGCAAGAATATAATCCCATCTTGGACATCCTATTCAGATACTGATGAGTTATATAATATTTTATGCCTGGTAATCCGAATTTGCCGAGAACATCTCTCTAGAGACTTGCGCATCTAATGCTAAAAGGAAAAGCAGTCTTGCAAAATAAAGAGGCAGCTTCTTTGACAAGCTTGATCGATAAGAATACCGATGATGCAGTAGGTGAACTCAGCGCACTGATGGACCCATTTGTGCACGTGCACAAAGGAAACATGGACTCATGACAATCCTGTCTTGAAATACACTCTTTGTGTCCTTTATTGCAGTGTCCCATCCCGGCAAGCACAATGTTAATTTGAAAATTTCTTTATTATTATATTTATTTTATAGATTGAAATATATCAAGATGATATAATTTATTCTCAAATTAATAATATATTTACAAAAGATTAATTCCAAAAAAAAAAATCGAAAGATTCAGTTAACATAGGAGTAGTAGTACTACCCCTTTCCCCACTCTCTCCTAGTCAATGTGATAGTACATTGTCAAGGAACCTTTTCATCAATCATGTCATCACATGCAAAAAGTAAAAACTTTTATTTAATTTAAATTATTATAATAATTATAATAATATAATATTATCTAAAATATTATAATAATAATAATATTTATCACTGAAGGTAAGGAGTGTCTCGACCTTCCATAAATTATCCCAACCTTCTATATATTATCCCAACCTTCAGAGGGATCAACCCAACCTTAAATAGTTTCAACCCAACCTTAAACAGTTTCAACCCGAATTGCTTTTCCCACAAATATGCCTCCAAATAGCCTTAACAATCTTCAATTATTATCAACAAAATTTAAAAATAATGATAGTTCTAAATTCCAGTACAAACCAAAGCAAAAAACAACAAGATGATAATTAGAATTTCTAGTTCAAAAGCAAAAAACAAGAAGATGACAGAAATGACAGAAAGGGGAACAATCACAGCACAACCATTTGCATAACCATGGAGATAAAAAAAAAATTAAAATGATGCAAAGGGGACTGAACTGTAGCCGAGGAGATGACGATCTAACTTTTTCTTTTTCGCAGCGGTCTAGCTACTGCTTCGTCTACGGCACCGGCGAGCTAGCGATGAACAATTTCCAATCAACAAGCTTGAATAAAATGGGTTGTGAGAGGACTAAGGAGTAAGGTTTCCAACCTAAAAGTTGGAAAAAAAATAGGTTGTGAGATTAATAATGAGTAAGGAGAATTCCAATCGGTGATTTCCTTATTCCAAGAAGGTCGGGTGAATGAGCTCCAAGATACCTGTTGGTATTCTGATGTGGACATCCGAACCGATCCAACTTGAGGACTAATGCGAATCCTCTACCTCGTAATGCGAGCTGACCTAATTGTCTCAAAGGCGACTGAAACTTGACTAGGCTGCTGGAGACGGCCCAATGAGCAATACTCATAGCTTAACTATGATCGATGACATTTTTCGGTCATCCGGAACCATCTTGATGGATTTTCGGGTACTTTTTATGTTTATCGGATTTAATTATATTTTAGGGATATTTCCATAATTATGTTTTTTTTATTATTATTCCTGAATCGGATTAGGATTCTTTTAATTAATTCCGATTAGGTTTAGGATAGATTTAGGTTATAAATATTTCGTTTTGTATTAGTTTTAAACAAGCTTTGTTTTTGGACATTATTCCAAGAATCGAAATTCATTTTCTTTCTCATTACTTTTGGTTTTGAATTGCAATTCAAGTTAGGCCAAAATCATGAGTGGTCACACAAAACATCCCTTTTCTTTTTTATGTTCAGTTGTTGTTCAGAAATTTGCGGACGATCCAAAAATGATCCTGCATCAACTTGGTATCTGAGCCTTAATTTTAGATCATCCAAAGTTTGAGTTTCCAAAATTGTTGCTGTCGCACTGTTCACCATCACTGTTCTACTATTGTTACCGTTTTCCGCTACTGTTCCAAGACTATTCACGGGCTGTTCCGCTACTCCACTACTGTTCCTCATTTTCCGAAAGTACTGTTCATCCGAATTAAACTTTATTCTGATCAGAATTTCAAAAATTTTGTCAGAATGGAGCAAAACAACAAGGAACCTACTCTTCGTGATGTAATGGGGTTGTTACAAATCCTGAATGCACAATTAGAAGCTCTAAATTAATTTCAACCTTGACAAGAATGTGGAGGTATTGACGGAAATGAAAAAGGCAAGTCCGCAATATTGAAGATATATCGATCCAAAAGGAGCTCGATTTTGATCACGATTCATAGCCATAGCAAGAGTCCGTTCTCAATCTGTCACTCAATGGAAATTCCCAATCAGCTGAAAGAAAAACAGGAGAACCTGCTTGACATGAAAAATCATGAGGATGATGATGGTGACAATTTTAAAACTCCATCTACATTCCTAGAGCCCCCGTTGTCGGAACCATCGAGGTCTCTCAAGCTGCTCTAGTATGGGCTCACATCACAGTTTGCCTCGGAGGCCCATCAAGTACAGTTAAAGCTTCAACAATTTGATGTAGATGATGAGCTTGAATATTTTTCTGAAGAGGACAAACACATATTTCTAGGGTATGTTGTGACCGAAAATGGGATTCTTCTGGATTTCGACAAAGTTTTCGAAGTCACTTGTGATGCTTCAAAGACGGAGATTGGTCGAGAACTTAGCCAAAACGGAAGACCAGATGCATTCGTCAGTGATAAATTAGGTGGAGCAAAGCTGACTTATTTAGTATATGATCGAGGAAAAGGAATCCTTGTCAGGTACGAATTCAAGCCTGAGGACAAGCTTTTCAGAGGAAGAGGAGTATGATGTGGACAATCGATTCGATCCAACACAAGGACTAATGTGGATCCTCTACCTCGGGATGCAGGCCGACCCAATTCTCTCGAAATGGGCTAAAACTTGACTAGGCTACTGGAGACGGCCCAATGAGCAACACTTATAGATATGCTATGACCTATGACATTTTTCGGCCATCCGGGACCATCTTGTTGGGTTTTCGGGCACTTTTTATATTTTTTGGATTTAATTATATTTTAGAGATATTTCCGTAATTATGTTTTTTTTATTATTATTCCTAAATCCGTAATTAGGATTCTTTTATTTAAATCCGATTAGGATTCTTTTAATTAATTCCAATTAGGTTTAGAATAGATTTAGGTTATAAATATTTCGTTTTGTCTTAGTTTTAAACAAGTGTTGTTTTTCGACATTATTCCAGGAATCGAAATTCCTTTTCTTTCTCTTTACTTTTGGTTTTGAATTGCAATTCATGTTAGGCCAAAATCGTGAGTGATCAAGCAAAACAACCTTTTTCTTTTTCATATTTGGTTGTTGTTCAGAAATTTACGAACAATCCAAAAATCGTCCTGCATCATATTCCTATCGAATTGATGGAAGGTCAAGTGAATGAGTTCCAAGAAACCTGTTGCTCATTGGTATCACAAGAATTTCGACGGTGAAATTGGTCAACTCCTTTCATCGACCTTCGGTGATAATACCGACTTGCAAATCATTATAACGACCTTCAAATAATTAGACCGACCTTCCACCATTTCAAACCTCCAAAAAGCATTTCATCAACCATCAGTTATAATCCCAGCTTTCAAATCATTAGAACGAGCTTCAAATAATTAGACCGACCTTCCACCCTTTCAAACCTCCAAAAAGCATTTCATCGGCCTTCAATTATAATCCCGACTTTCAAATCATTAGAACGACCTTCAAATAATTAAACCGACCCTCCAAAATTTCAAAACGCCAAAAAGCATTTTTCCCATTTCCAAATCAGATTCTGAACCATGTCACTGTAAAACCAAATCACTAGGATGTCACTGTCATTTTCATATATTCATGACTTGTAATTATCTTCATAACTTGCAATTTTTTTTCATATCAGTAATTATCTTCACTTGTAATCATCTTCATATTAGTAAATATTTTTTTCATATTTTCATGACTTGTAATTATCTTAACTTGTAGTTTTTTTCATATTATTTTTAATTACACAATACAAATAAAACAAGCAATATTTCATTTACATAATTTACATTATATTCCAAATATATACATGATACTAAACGAAAAAAAAATCATTGAGATGGAAAACTATGTTCTGCTGCTATAATCAAGCGTGATCTGTGTCATCTCGTTCCTAATGCGTTGGGGTGCATCTGGAATATCCTGCAGTCATGGCATCGTCCCCCCAACATACCCTCACAGCAGCTACATCATGCAATGTGCAATGTAGGCCCCAAAGCTAGTCGAATTAGGCTACCTCGGGAGGGCTTTAATGCCCAAAAACTCATATAAGAACTTGGGGGTGGAGTAGCAACTCCCATCTCAGAATAATAGCCGATCTGTACCACAAGAGAAGGAAGCATCCTACAAACTAGATCCATCAACTCTATCCTCCGTGCCTTCACCATTTTATCCCGTGCTGGCTTCGAATCATATACAGTGACCTTCGCCTTCTCCGGCGAGATCCATGGGAGTACCCAATGACCCTTGTAGCAACATGGCATCAAGACCTACGAATACATAAGGAAATATTAAATTATTTTAAAATGAAATGTAACTTTAAAAAAAAATAGTAAATATGTTTATTATCTCATCGACCCGCCACCAGGCAACCTCATCGTCATCTCCGACTCCCTTCACCCAGCCGATGGAACCATCATCGAACTTATAGGTCTCAAGCTTCCCTCGAGTAGATGCAGGAAACAAAAGCGGAATAAAGCATACTCTACAAATTGAGCAATATTTAAACGATATTATATGAACAAAATACTTTATACACTTGATAAAAATTAGACAAAATACTTACGTAGAGATAAGGCGAGACAATGGCGAACCTCCCCGCCATAGGGTAGGCAGTTGAATGGGATGTAGCTGCCCGTCAAAGCCCTCTGATGAACTGATCGACATGAGGGTCCTCCAACTCCTGAGTGTAATCTCGAACGACTCTCAAAAAGTTCCCGTCAAAGGACCACAATCCCCCAGTCGAGCGACTGTGACAAAAAAAAAACCTCAAATGTTAGGAAATATTAATAATTACTCCCACATACTACAAATGGCACAGTAACTTAATTATGAAGAGAAAGCTAAATTGTATTAACGGAATGCATGTAAATACCTCTTCGATTCCCCTGAAGAGCAGAAACTATCCAATCAGCTCCGGGTATGGGGACTGTCCACTCCAAGAAACATGGAGCCCTCCCCTGTCGAATTGCCTCTCTCCCTTTATTTGTTTTAGACTTCTTCTTTGGACCCCCAAACTCTATATGATGAGAGGGGCTCTTGAACAGAGACATGAGACTTGCAGCTCAAACCTTGGTCCGAAAAGCACTTCCTCCCTCCTGAAATAAATTAAAACCCAATTATTAGAACGTAGAGAAATTAAATTAAAGATACTAGAACATGACATTTAAATTTGAAATTAAAAAATAAAACTAATTGACTTGTCTAATTAGATCATGTGTAACCTGAACAACAGCGTCAGACACAACATTCCTAGAAGGAGCGGGATCTCACAAGGGATGGACGTCGCTCCTCGACATGCTCCTTCTCGTCCCCTGGGATCTCGGCTTCCCCAACTCCCGAGGTAGGTGACTAAAAATAAAACAGATATAAAACATAAGACACCATAAATCATCTCTATTTAATTTATAATTTACTAATTCAACTATCATTAAACCAACCTCTATAATCGCACAAGGCGGTGGCTGCTATCGGACGACCTACCAGAATAAGCTGGGCTTTGAAGCCCCCCAACAAACTGGTGGCATATACGGGAGGTCGTCAAAATCAATCCAATAAGGCATCTACCTCTCCTGCTCATCTGGCTCCATGTATGGTGATGAAGCAGATCCCTGTGAACATCGAAATTCAATTTAATGAACATTTGATTTTTTAAAATTTAATTTAAAAAAAAAAACACAATTGGAAAGGTTGATTGCTTACCCTATCTAATATATGATGCCATTGTATTTTAGCATTGGAGTAAATAGGCCTCTGGAAAAGAAGGCACCTCGGGTGCTGTGTAGCGCCAGGTCTAGAAGCTCCAACAGGAGCATCGGAGCACAAATACAACCGTCGGACCGGGAAGTGGGCATACATCCACCACTGAATTGAAAGAAAAGAAATCAATAAGGACCAAAAGGTGAATATAAATCGTAATAATTCAAAAAAAAATGGTAGATTTGAAGTCATACCAGTATCTCCCAGGCATTACCGTATAAATGCGTCTTCGTCACCCTAGACGCATCAACAATGGCGTGCTGGAATTCATACTGTGTCATGCTTCATCCCATGGAGCCCCAGGAAAATACCTCAACAGCTGGAAAATCCTCAAGGATGGACCACAAGTAATACAGAATGACTGTTGAAGACTCACGTGTCAACAGCCAATCCAACGATGATGCCATATGCAAGCCGGAGGATATCATCCTGCTCCAGCGATCCAACATCCATCGTGCTAAAAATGGCAAGGGCCTATGTCAGGGTCAGTGGAATGGGCCCCCATAACCTATCATGTGCGGAGTGTGTCAACACTTGCCGCCCTATAATCCCCTCATCCACCGGGCCAAATCGAAGTCCGGTGATCAAGGCATACTCCTAAGGCCCTAATCGATGTAGTCTACATCCAATATGGAACCACATCTCAACAGGGTGAGCATCAAGGAAGTAAACCTCCTATCTAAGCACATAAACTGCAGCACAGGCATAAAAACGTCCGGCATATCGAGGTAGCTCCAGCATGTATCCAAATGGACCCCTCGTAAATAGCTCCTCTACCCCGTGGCGCCTGACCAAGTCAACTACCTCTACTATCCACAAATACTTGCAATGACAACTCAAGTCTTACCAGGAGGCATAACACGACTATGCTTGAAAGACCATCTCCCACTAACAAGCTCCATATCTTTGTAAATATAAAAAAATAAATAAATAATTCGCTAGATTGACAAGCTTGTTAAACTAAGCTTTATTTATTCCTTGGTACAATAAATAAAATAAGCTCCAAAACATTTGATATCGCATGCAAATATTATTTAAATTAGAAAACATATTATCTGATAGGAAACCTATAATGATATATATTTTTGATGGATTTTGTTTATGATCGAGGAAATGTTGGGACTTTGGATGCCAAATGGTTAATAAACAGTTGAGGAGGTTTGGAATGAGTTTAGGTTAGAATTTCTAGGTTGAATTGGTGGAAGGTCAAGATAATCCCACCAAAAGTCGGGATAATATCACCGAAGGTCGAGAGGAACTACTGAAGGTCGGAGAAAGACTTGGCCAACTTTGAACTTTCCCAAGTATTCCTTCGACCTTCAATAGATCCTCCCGACCTTTAGTAGATCCTCCAACCTTCGGTGGGATTATCTCGACTTTCAGTGGGATTATCTTGACCTTCCACCAATTCAACCCAGAAATTCTAACCCAAACCCATTCCAAACCTCCCCAGCTGTTTATTAACCATTTTGCATCCAAAGTATCAACATTTCCTCTATCATAAACAAAATCATATTAAACTAAGTTTTACTTATTCCTAGGTACAATAAATAAAATAAGCTCCAAAACATTTGTTATTGCATGCAAATATTATTTAAATCATAAAACATATTATTTGATATTAAAACCTATAATAATATATATTTTTTTATGGATTTTGTTTATGATTGAGGAAATGTTGAGACTTTGGATGCAAAATGGGTAATAAACAATTGGAAGGTTTGGAATGGGTTTAGGTTAGAATTGCCAGGTGAAATTGTTGGGAGGTCAGGATAATCCCATCGAAAGTCGGGATAATCCCACCAAAGGTCAGGAGCATCTATTGAAGGTTGGGAGGATCTAACGAAGGTCGGACAAAGACTTGGCCAACTTTGAACTTTCCCAAGTATTCCTTCGACCTACAGTAGATCCTCTCGACCTTCGGTGGGTTTATCCTAACTTTCGGTGGGATTATCTCGACCTTCTACCAATTCAACCCAGAAATACTACCCAAATCCATTCCAAACCTCCCCAATTGTTTATTAACCATTTTGCATCCAAATCCTCAACATTTCCTCAATCACAAACAAAATCCATCAAAAAGAAGCTAAAAATATCAAAATAAATGAAGCAAACAGTTCATTCGAGTTCAACTGGAAAAAAAAATAAAAAAACAGTTCAATGCACACCACAACAATCTCATAAATTTCTAATTAACACTATCACTTCAAAAGCAAATAAATTAAACGATCATTGAAGGAGAAAACCCAAAGAAACAACGCAAAAAAAAAAAAAGTGAACTTACCTGTGGTCGATGTCGGAAGGTGTAGGTGACAGTGGAGTCGAAGAAGATGACTTGCTACCTTGTTCTTTGGCTCAGGGAATGGCAACGGCAACAATCAAGAATTTTTTAAATTCTGAGTTTTTTGTTTGTTTGAGGGACAAGACGCACCTCGATGCATAGAAAGAAGGAAATGTACCGCTCGACTTCCACGGGTGCATGGGTGTCTTTTCCATTCGTCAACCATTTCAAACCCGGATCCGTACCCATTTGGGTAACCTATGAAAATAAATTATACAGTTGGTTATTATTGAAATGATTTGAAAAATTGGGTATTTTTGAAATATCCGATTTAATTTTGGATTTTTTGGAAATTTCCAAAAATGATATAATTCTCGTCCTTAGAAGCCTAAGAAAATTGGGTGAAGTATTATGTCGAAATTGACTAAAAATGATAACTTGACAATAGTTTCAATAGATTTGACATGTTGATCAAGCTACATTAGATCTCAATTGAGAGACCAAATTAGCTCATATTTTAATTGAAATGTTATGGAATAGAACTTTACAAAATATGAGTACAAGTTTGTACAATTCAGCACTCAAAAAGTTTAGAGAACATGACTGAAATTTCTTGTACAATATGAATCACTCTTATAACTAGGAGATCAACAAATTCTGTAGAGTTTTAATTCTTTTCTTTATACGAGCAACACTCAGCTTCGTTCCCCTACCACCTGTAATTACACACCACCCTTTTCCACCTGTCTCAGAGATCCATTGCCATCTCAATAACCTCTTTTCGGTTGACAACTTGGTACATCAAATGAAGACCTATTTTTTGTTTTTTTTTTTTTTTTTCAAGAAATCTCAATACAATGTAGCTCAATACTTGTTAGCCGAGGATGTGATCCTAGCACAACCAAGCAATGTGCATCACTAAAGAATAGATTCAAAGTCTAAAATTTCTTGGCATCTATGAACTAGGTCAAAAGCTGAAAAGAGATTAAAGAAACTTCCCTGTTTCATTGTCTATGTTGAGTAGCCGAGGGAGAGTCTTCCTTTTCTCAAAAGCACACACCATGATTGAGCACTAATTAGTTTAGAAAACAAAGAGGTCATTTTGGGGGGAGTTCAAGATGATTTGAAAACAGAGGTGATAGGCTTTGGGAATTCCTTGAAAGGGGGATAGGTTTTCTCTTCTTCATTCTAGAGGCAATACTTCATAAGGGAAAAACTTTTTTTCTTGTTTTCTTGTTTTCTTAATCTTTGCAGCAACAAACCATACGTTCATGAAGATCTATAGCATCAGGGCATATTCGAAGCATGATAATGATTCTAAAAATATAGTATCTATAGGATAATAGTGCCCTGATTAGAAAGGTAAACTAATATTAGTTCAGTCAGTAACCATTATAAAATATAATATTAAATAAGTTGGTGTACTGTTTTAATATACTTGTGTGTATACTGGCCAAAGGTCTTCTTTAGTGATCTATGATTAGCACATAATTTGACTAGTTTTTATTTGTTATAAAGTATTTATTTTAGATACTTATAATATAATTATGATGTTTTATGAATAGCATTCTCATTACTGATTCTTTTGTTTGTAGAATAATTTTGAAAAAATCGAATGAAGAAGGGCAAAATTGAAAATAATTCAACATGGGATGAAACATGAACCTTTTGATGGGTTAATCATTCGGCTGGATAGAAATCAAAATTTGCAAAAAAAAAAAAAGGGGGAAGAAGTAGAAGAAGAAGAAGAAAAAGGGGAAAGAATTATTTGTAATTTGGATTCCAATTATGTAATAGATAGGATTTGAGAATTTCTATTTTCTCTTTCTATTAGGATTTTATTAGTAGTTTAGAAAATCATTTTAGGATTAGCATTAAAGAATAAAGAGGCTCAGACTCTTATAAATTGCGTTTTTTAGTTTTTGTTAATAAGCTTAGAATCCCAAAACTTTGAGATTCAGAGCTTAAAATCCTAAGTTGGGGATTTAATCTCAAAAGTTTAGATTTATCAAGAAGAACTCTTGAGAAAGTCTACATTCGTCCATGCTAATAAGAATCAACAATTTTTTCTTTTCTCTTTTCATCTCTAGTGTTTTATTTGTTTTATGTCTTGTAAGTAGATTTATTTGTTAGCAAGAATATGATGTAGATTTTTTTTTATGAGGATATGAGATATTTTTCTTGATAAAGATTTGATCTTTACATTTTTAATATTTATGTAATTTCTTATTTAATTAATTTTATTAAATTTGTTTGATCAATTTATCTTGACCACCCCTTTTTTTTTTTTTTTTGCATGATTATATTGTAAATATTTAATAAATCATTTTGACGGATAAATCCAGAGTAACAACTATTAATTTGATTTCGAATCATCTTTGGCTCAATCATTAATAGGGAATTGCATAATTCAATTTGCATGTAATCAAATTTTATTATTTGTCACGTGTGATTTGATGTTGATGATGCTTACATGTTTATTGCAATTTAGTTAGTCTATGAAATATTTAAATGGTATATCTAATTAATTAGATTTTTTTTTTTTGAAAAAACTGCCTTTGAGGAGGGCAGTTTCTCGATCCCTACCCATTTATTAAATAAAATAAAATAAAACTACATCAAAGGGGACATAATGAGTCTTACTCTAAAGAAAGGTGGAAACAAATCCACTGCTACAAAATGTAGATATGAATACCATAGCAATAAAATTACATCAAGAATATCTAAAGTTGAGAATATTCAGTCTATCTAGGCAACAAAGACCCCTTGCAACACTAGGAGGAGAGAGATACTCATGAAACATGAAATTTTGTTTGAGATTGCAAGCAAGATTAACCATATTATCAGCAACTTGATTCGCCTCATAAAAGAGATGTACATGATCCGAAAAGAGCCAAAGACAAAAGAGATTCTTAACAGCTACATACGTCTTATGAAGATGCAATGGATACGAGGATTTATTGTTAAGTGCATCAACAATAAGCTTTGAATTCATCTGCATAATGACATTATCCCAGCCATTATGCAAACATATCTGGAGTCCATGGAAAACGGCCATAATTTCTTTTTCATTATTAGTAGCCATTCCCAGATGAAAAGCAAAAGCCAAAAGAAACCTGCCTGAGTTTGTCCGATTGATCCCACAGCTGCATTTTCTCCTTGCAGTTTTGAAGCTCCATCGACATTCATAATCAAGATATCCTCACTATAGACTTGCCACCAAATAACCCTCTGAACTTTTCGAGTAGCAGATTCCCGAAACCCCAACAAAGTATCAAAAGATGGCAGATCATGACTCTGCCGGAGCTCATAGATCTTTGAGTTAATATCAGAAATTCCTATCCATGGCCTACTTCGTATCCCATCATATACAAATGCACATCTAAGATGCCAAATCCCTCTGCAGACTAGAACCAGAATTATAAAAGACCAAAGGCCCAAAACGTCCTTACATGAACTCCAATCGATGTTAGTAATCATTCTCTTCTCCATGTAGGACTTAAAGGTTCGAGGTCGAATCCTTTTGAGATGAGGGGGAACGATGGATATCAAGGAGCTATCAAAATATTGAAGAACTCATGAAAGCAACCATATGAAGAGATTTGAATATTCAAGTTCAATTCTAAAGAATATGGAGCTCCAAGAGGAAATTCAATGAATGGATTGATGAGTTACAAAAAGAAGAAATTGATTCATACATATAAAGACTTATACTTCCAGTATAAGAATGATACTTTGAAGATTAAAATAGCAATGTAGATATTGATACAAAACAAAGAAGAACAACTTGATGTTCATGCCAAGATTAAAGAAGTTATGCTTGAAATTGAAGATCAAATTGAAGAGCTTTGTAATGTAATTAAAGTTAAAGACTTTATATGAAGACTTAGGGGATTTGAAGGCTTGCACAAAGGGGTCAAAACATCCAAGAAGTGTGCAAAGTGGAAGCATAGCAGAGCATGAAAGAAAGGTTGAAAGGATAAAGCAAACAAGGAGAAAGAAGCATGTCTGGTGCCGGAATGGACTGCAATCAGCACCAATCACAGAGAAGCCACGAAGAACCGAAACTTCTAGTTGTGTTCAACCCACTTTTGGTGCACCAATCGGCGCCGGACAAGGCCGGACCAACCCGGACATTTGATGAATTTTTTATGTTTTTCTTTGATCTCTCATGTTATTTTTTGTTATGTACTAAGGGTACTTATGTCTACTTACTCTATGCACAAATTATTCGGTTAATTTAGGTCTTTAGGACTATATATAGTCCTTATTTTTGTAATTCACATATCACTTTTACAACTAATATGAAAATTTGAATTGGATCAAACATCCTCTTTTCTTGAGAATTCTTCAAAGATTCTCCTAGGGTTCTTAGTCTACCTACTTAGGGTTTCAATGCTTGACCAAAGTAATTGAATTGAGTTAAAGAAATTCAAACCATTATTTCATATTGAAAGACAATGGTATCTGGCTTGAAACTCTTGTTGGAGTCCTTGGATTTGTTTTCAATGTGGTGTGTCTAAGATTGGTGATGAATGAAGAATTCCACAATTGGAAAAATCATATCATCTTTTTGGTATCAGAGCTTTAGCTTATTCATTAAGAGGTTTGCTTATATTATTTGCTTTCATTGTTAGTTCTTAGATCTTAATTGTCTCTTTCAAAATAATCTAAGATCTATGAATGTTTTTGTGTTTGTTCTTTTACATTAATCCTACTTCTTCTCTTGTGATCATAGTGATTTTGTGTATTGTGCCTAAGACCAAAATCAAGGGTCAATTCCATTTGTTTGGTGATTCTACTTCTTCTACCATCTCTAAAAAAAAATAAAAAACAAAAAAAGATCAAAGATCTCCATTGTGAAAATTTCAAAAATCATATCAATAAAAGAAAGAAAAAATGGAAATTATTCTGACCTTTAACAAAAACCGTCCTCATTTTGGCTAACCAAATTATGAATGATTAAAGAGAGGCGTGCAAGAATTACCTTCCCTATAATCTTCGAAGAGAAGTTGCAGAGGCTAAGCGGTCTAAAATGTTGGGTTTAATTGTAATAAAGCCCAAATATATGTTCTAATATAATTAACAATAAGTGAAGATTTGTAATAAGTA
>JAOXNR010052471.1:0-16459 GCA_028571225.1 Parsonsia alboflavescens | reverse complement strand
TATATAAAAGGAATAAGATAATGGGAAAGAAATATACAGGAAAGTATAATTTTAATGTTGGAGATTGCTTAAATCAGAAATTAATGATACTGCAATTAACTAGATAATTCCAATAAAGAAAGGCAGCAGCATATGCCAAAGAAGAAAACAATGGCAAGACATCTACAATGGTGTTATAAACTCAGGTAGTCTAAACTTCAAAATCTCAAGGGTAAGGAATTGGAAAGCACAGAGTGCAAGGCATTTGTATCTTATTTCTTACTGTTTTATTCTCTATGACATTTTCAACCAATCGGCATAACTGCCCCATGACACTAGAAAATCTCTCATGGAAACAGCTTACTCTCAGTAAAAAAAAAGAATTCGTAGTCACTGACACACAAAATTTACCCCCAGAATAGGAAAAATTAAGCATAAAGCATCCATTTTAACTATAAGTGTACTGAGACATTTTTTTGCTTTCTACTAGCTTCAACCATTGTTATGATGCCTTTCATATGACAATCAACTAGACATGCATATACAAATTGAACAAGATATCTGATGTTAGAGCACCATCCCAATAAAAACTCCCTATAAAAAGATAGAGATGAATTTACATTAAATCTCCCTATAAAAAGGCTTAATAGAATAGCTGAACTAGAAAATGATAGAAAAAAGAAATGACAAGGGACCTGAGAACAACAGTGGAATGCAATTTTCCAATAGGAAAACAAATTACATCAATTGACCATTGAGGCATCCACATTCATAGAAGCATTCAATATATTCCCTCCCAAAAGCATATGGATCTTTGGCATTTCATCACAAAAAAGATAAAATAATTCACCTACAAAGACATGTATGAAATATCTTTCTCAGAAGGGATATATACAACTAAAAACTTGAATGCCTCAGCAGAACAGTTTTTCAATGATGAAACTTTAGATAAAACTTGGACTTCACTTGAAAAACATATATTGTCAAAACAATCAGGGGGCATTCACCATTCTACAAAGAAGTAAAACATACACCTAAGGAAAACAAAAGATTTTAAAGGAAATAAAATTCAAAAATTATAGAGATTACCCATGTTTGGAGGAGGAATCCCTAAATCTTCTAGTGGGGGTTCCGAGTTCAAATCAATGAAGCTGTTGGAATCTTCATTCAGAACCAAATTCGGATAAAAACTTGGTTGATTCTCTTGACTAGAGACAAAATAGAGATTAGTATTCGGTTGGATATTTCTCTCAACTTCAACATTTGAATCGATGGTTCGGAATGGTCCATTTCCCTCACTCTGTAAGACTGAATTGAGTTTAGACAACTTTGCCCAACTACGCATCGCCGGTCGTCGGTCGCTCAGAGTTCTTATTTAGGAGATGAGATTCAACAGTGATTTTTTTCGTGTAAAATTTTAGGAGAGAAGATGAAATTTCAAGAGGTGAGGTTAACAGAGAATTTTCGTATGAAATATTTCATGGGAAATTTTAAACTTTTGAGATGAAGAGACGAAGATGAAAGGGTGATGTAAATTTTCTTAGACAATAGGTATTATGTCTTAAAGTCTGCATTGGTCAGAAGAGTAGTTTATGAAAAAAAATTCTCTCTTAATCTAAACAAAAAGGCTGCAAATGCCTTATAAAAAGAGACAGAGGGAACATTTAATAGTATTTGGTGTAAAAAAAAACATTAGTATTCTTTAACTTTGAAGTTTAAAATGTTTTTACTAATATTAATTTGAATGTGTGACAAGTAAAATTTGACTTTCGCGCATTGCGCAGGTATTAGTATTTCTTATATTGACATCCCTTACCATGCTCTTCCAAATTCATCCATTCGCCTATGCTCCACCATTGCACCTTATTTATGTTAAAATATTGAAATCGTAAAAGAAAATATATTTTATGAATTATTTCAATAGATTAATTGTGAAAATAGTTTATTTTTAAAACATTTTTCTAGAATTATTAAATAAATGACAATGTGAAATGATAATATTAATAAGAAGAAAGGACAAATCAAGAAGAAAAATAATACTTCCTCCATTAACGTTTACAAGTCACTTAGAGCAAATGTGTCAATATTAAGGTACGTTTTTTTCCCTCAAAAAAATTTCACATGGAGAAGAACATTAAGGGGAAAAAAAGAAAAGAAAATGTTTTATGAAGAGAATAAGTAATATTGGAAAAAATAGTTAAATATTGTTTAAACTATCAATAATGACTTATAATTAAGGAGGAAAAAGGTAACTTTAAATGACTTATAAATAGGAAAAAAAGGAACGATATTTTTAATATCTTAGATTAGAGTTTATTGTTAGACTAGCATTGGGCAAAGATTTCGAAATTGGGCATTTGAAAAACTTATTGATTCACCCTTGTGATTATAATTAAATCAATAACATGATAATAGAAAAGTTGTTTTTTTCGTTACTTAAATAATAAAATTCATTAATAATATTATCTATTTTAAATTCATAATTAAAGATGTATATTATTAACAAATTCTTTCTTATTAAAAGTAGTAAATGAAACAATATAGATTAATTTATTAAGTATATATATTATAAATTTATGCCTAAATGCTTGAACATGACTCATGAGTATATTAATTATAGAAGTTCGCATCAGTAAGATTTAAATTTCAAATTTTCCCCAATTAAAGGTTAGTGTCAAGACCTCTTAATTATGGGTGAAACTAATATATCATTTGAAAAACTCCAACTTATTGCATTTTGTTATTTAAAAGCTCCTCGAAGAACTTTCAATTTCTTTATAAAATAATGACTTGATCAAATTTTTGGTAAAACAAAATTATTTATAAATTAAAGTTGCATACTCTTGCCTTTGGTTAGTTGCAGCTACTAATGGAATGTTGAGGCGTTTGCAAATTGATACGGATTCTGCTAAAAAAAAAAGTTATTTATAAATAAAGAAATAAATTAGATTCATTTTAAACAACATGTACTTTTAAATTGCCCAATTGATTATTAAATTTCATTTTAAAAAAAAATGAAACATTCTTATTTTAAAAACTCGTGAGAGTTTTCAGTTTTTTATTATATATATTTTATTTAATACAAACTATTAATATATATGATGAAAATTAGACTAGAAATTTGATGATATAATATATTGACTTTATTTTTAATAAAAATTTTCTATAAAATAAAGGTGTTTAATAAATAAATTAGATTCATTTAATATCATTTGTAGTTAAATCAAGCAATTGAAAGACTCTTAAATTTGTTAAAATGTTAATTTATAATATAAAAATATAAAATATAGATATTCATAAAGAATCCTTTTGTTTAATAAAATAAGTTAATGTTTATATATTCAAAATAAAAATGTCAATTAAAATATTAATAAATAAATATTACAATAATGGGAAATTAGTCAATTTTGTCCTTGAAGTTTGATCCTAAAATCAGTTTCATCCTTGTAGATTTTTTTTTTCTACTTTTATTGACAACATTTTTCGATCTACTATTATGGGTTCTCTATCCGTCTTTACCGTTAGATGCTTGTTAGTCAAGGATAAAATATACTTTTAACATGGAATTAGCCAATTTTACCTCTAAAGTTTGATGAAATCAATTTCATCCTTAAAGTTTTTTTTCCTCTCTTTATTATCTCAAAACATTTTATGATTTACCATTAGGGGTTTCTATCCCTTCTGACTATTATTTTGTGATTCCCAAAATAACAAGTCATTAATTAGGGGTAAAAAATACATTTAACCCATTTCCTCCAAAACTAGATTCACCTTTGGTCACTTAACCTATTTAGGCATTTCATCAAACACTAAGAATACAAACATCATAGTGGAATTCAAATGAGAGTATCAAGACTCAGTCATTTACCAACAATTTCCACAAGAGCAGCTTCCATATTTGAAGTGATGAAAACAACTTGTATCATTTATAATAATTTTTCTATCCACCATTCTACAAATGACCTTAAGTGTATCATGTAACTGCAACAAATATGAAGATTTTTTATAGTTGAATCACATTCCAGTCTATTATATGAATCAATTTAAAGGAGGTAGCTAACAGTTCAATGTGTCCAATGGGAGCGTATTCCCTCTCTTCATCAACATTATGGAGGCTAAAATCTGATATGATCCTAGGGCCTTCTTGTTCTTCTATTTCCTTCATCCACCTCGGTAACTTCGTATGTATATACATTTGAATCATAAGTGAGATTTGTTTTTGAACTCAATCCAAGTTCTTTTTTCCTTCAAATCCATATCTTGGATTGTTTTTCTCAATTTATTCACCATGTCTCATTTTTCACAATATGCATACTAACTTGAGTGTAAAACATAACTTTCTACATTAAAAAGTTCTAAATCACAAAGTTGTTCAATGATTCTCTTACTTTCATACACATCTTGTTGTATCTTGTACCCGTCTAATAGTGCTCTTAGTACTTCCCCATATTGTGACATTCTTCTTTCCACAATGAATGTCTCTGTCTCAATAAAAAGTCCAACAAAATCTAGAAGAGCAACCATAAATGCAGAATATGCCATTTGGAAACCTTTTGATGTTAAGGATGTACCTATAATCTTTAATCATATAGGGAGAATAACAAGGATGACTAATTTAGTTGGGTATTAAAATATTGGAGATGTCTTCAATGCAAAGAAAGTGTTTAATGAAATTAGAGCTGTCAATTGGGATTGGGCAACCCCAAAAGGCCAAAGCATTTGATGGGTCGAGATGAGCTGACCCCATTTTCTGAAGAGTCATCAAAACTCTATCCCCACCCAACCCCACAAGGATCAACGGTCGAGTTGGGCCAACCTTTTTTTTTAAAAAAAAAATTACAAATATTTAAAGTGAAACCATTCAATTTTCTCACACCACTTAAAACAAAAATTGCAGAGCCCGAAGATTCAACGGGTTCTGATTCTGTTGAAATGCAGAGTATGGGTGATTTCAGATTTGGAAGAAAATAGAAGAGCAGAACTAGTGGTATCGAACAGCAATTGACCATCTTTCTATTCAATCATGAGGATTGTATTGTTTAAACTTTTCAAGACATGCCTATTCTATTGTTCTTGGACTCATCTGGGCTCTTCTATCATACAGGTGATAGATCATTTTCTTACCATGTTTGATGATTCTTATGAAACCTCATTCCTGATTTTTTTTTTCACATTCTGAAGTAGAACATCGAGTGGTGGCGGTGGGCTGGTGGCGGGCTAGAGAGTGAAGAAGAAAAGAAAAGAGTGGTGCCCGTGCTATGTCTGTGTTTAAGAAAAGAAAAGGAAATGAAGAAGAAAATTTTTGGATTTTAGACGACCGAGACACCCCCAAACCCTATAAACTCTCTCATTATAAAATAATAAAATAAATATAAAAAATATATATATTTTTAATATCTTTGATTCCAAGGCCCTGCCCTCGACCCTTAAGGGCCGTGTTAAAAAGACCTTGATGTTATTGGGATCAAGTTTTTTAAATCTAACCCTTCAAAATTGTGAGGTAGGATCGGGTCGGTCTCAAGGGTCCAATCCTAATTGACAGCTCTAGATGAAATGCTCATATGATTAAACGTCAAAAGGTGATTTTGTTTTTGGGAGGAAATAAGTTAAATGACTTTTTTACCTCTGACTAATGGCACATTGTTTTAAAAATCGTTAAGTGATAGTTAAAAGGGACGGATACCCTATGATGACAGATTATAAAATGTTTTAGGACAATAAATATAGAAAAAGAAACTTTAAGGATGAAATTGATTTTATGATCAAATTTTAAGAATGAAATTGATTTTAAGATCAAATTTTAAGGATGAAATTAATTAATTTTCTCTTATTAAAAGTCTATTTTATCCTGATTAATGGACACTTAATGATAAAGATAGATGGAGACATCATAATAAAATATTTTGGGACAATAAAGACAGAAAAAAAGAAATCTTGAAGGATGAAATGAAGTTTAGGAGCAAACTTGATAGACGATTAATTTCCTTTATGATAATAAAAAAATTTAGCATATTGTATGTTACATGACCGCGGAACAAATCTTCATCTATTGTTTAATCAAAATATTTCTTACATTTATTTCCATTGAACTACTTAAATATTAAAACCAAACAATAAGAGCTAGAATTTAAAATTTAAATACTTGTTATATAAATAATCAATATGTATAATATGTCATCTAATTAACCCCTTTAAAATGCCACATAGCAGGTTTCCTCAGGTTCACAACCCTAATCGTCATCCCCACATATATATAGACTCGCGTCGCCCCTGTAAAAGCCTTCACTCCGCGGCTTCTTGTCATCGGACATTCTCTGCGGCGCCTCCATTCCGCTGAAAATGGCTACCCAAATGAGCAAAAAGAGAAAGGTCTTTCTTCTGTATTTTTCATTTCTTCTATCAATCTGGTTGTGTTTTTGATCTGACAGTTTTTAGTTTAATTGTGAAAAAAACTTCAGTTTGTCGCTGATGGAGTATTCTTTGCTGAACTCAACGAGTTACTAACCAGAGAGCTAGCTGAGGATGGCTACTCTGGGGTCGAGGTCAGGGTCACCCCTATGCGTACTGAGATTATTATCAGGGCGACTCGCACTCAGAATGTTCTTGGTGGGTGAATTGTAGTTTTTTGTTTTTTCGCCCTTTTTCCTTCATATTTTATCTCTTGAAGGTATTTTCGTTGTTAGCTCATTTACACGTCTTCGTTTCTACAAACAAAAAAAGAACATTGGAAAATCAAGATGGAAAATCTATCGTTATTTTTTCTTTTGCAATGAATTCCTTTTATATAGACGCATATTCCACACCTGTTAACAGTCCGATTTTTCTTTGGTTCATGGGTTTAAGGCTGAAAATTTAATTCTTTCTATGTCTCCCTTTCGGGCCTTCTTGTTAGAAGGGAGGAAGCTCCTGCAAGGTTAGTTCAGGCCACACAGGGTTGGAATTTGTATTTATTTGATCTTTTTCCTAGTTGTTTCTCTTTTTCAATCTGGTTCCTGGGGCTGTGATTCGTTTATATGCTTTAAATTTTAACAATGAAATCTTCAGTTTACTTGTATCTTCAGCTGTTGTTTTGTTAGCTTATGTATATTTCTTTACTTATGAAGGTGAGAAGGGGAGGAGAATTAGGGAACTCACGTCCATTGTGCAGAAGAGATTCAAGTTCCCAGAAAACAGCGTGGAGCTTTATGCTGAGAGAGTTAACAACAGGGGCTTATGTGCTGTTGCTCAGGCTGAGTCATTGCGTTACAAACTCCTAGGAGGCCTTGCAGTCCGCAGGTTGGCTTCCTATGTCTGTCTGTTGTCTTGATTGCCTTGTGTTTTTTGGTTTGAAATGGATCATCTTATACAGAAAATCTATTCAGTATAGTTAAAAATATATTTTTGGCTTTAAAAATGTATAGTCTGTTTAAAGAGGATAAATTGAGAAGAATACTAGCTTAATTGATCTGGTTAAAGGGTCTTAAATATCTCTTATATCTGTTTCCCTTTGATTTGTGGGTGATGTATCTTATAGAAATTTATAGCATATCTTGTTATACTAACTCACACAAGGTTCTACTGAGTAGAAATTATCCCATAGCATTGTTTGTACTTCTCTCTTGTCTTTTACACGACGGAGACTTTTATATTTGGTTGACTTGTTCTGCGGGTTGTTGCTTACATGATTCTCCAGCATTTGTCCTTTTAAACACAAGTTTTGGGTTTTCTCCTTACCCTTTTCATATTACATCATAGTAATTCATGAACGACTTAAGAGCATAGAGTTTAATTTATGCACAAAGCACTGGTTATGCTCTCTCTCTTTTCTATGCTGTTATAAGAGAGACACTCAATCATTGCTGATATTGATGGGTGGGGATTGGTTGGCCCCTTTGACTTGTTTCTTCATATTGGGGTTTTCATAATTCCCTTACATTTGTCATTTTCTGGACAAGGGCTTTGCCTTTTTTGCTAGGTCCTTTTAATCTTTATCCTGCTGGGATCAGGATCGTTTAATGATTTTAGAACGAATTGAAATTTCTCTATAAATTAATCATTGCCTTATTGCTGATTGGGATGAATAGGTTAGAATTCGTCTGGGATCTTCTAGTACACTCTCCTTTTTTTACACCACAAAAAAATTACATGTATCACTAAAAATAAAACACACCTACATAAAAGAAAATTCACGTTCATGTGTCTTTAGGTTGTAATTTATCTTTTAGGTTTTAATTATAAAATATATTTGAAGGTATTTTTTAATTTGTGTAATAAAGAGTGCAAATTTTGTAATAAAGGATTTTGAGTGGTTAAACTTGCCATCAATCCCTAGTCCCGCTAATGGTCTAGTTTTGGTGCATCTTTGATTTTGCATTGATTCTAACCTTATCTCTCCCATATATGTGATTTGAAGGGTGTCATACTCAATGCAAACCTTAGAGTTAGTCATTCTTCTCAGACAACATTATGTTTGTAGAGTTTGGAATATTCTTTAACATGTTTGTGTCCTTTGAGAATCTTGGAATCAAGTTCTATTGTTAAAACTTACATTTCAATTTAATGTGCTTTAATTATGTTGTTTTTTACCTTTTTAGTTTGTCTTTTGCATCAATGCTTTTAGAAAATCTCCTTAATTGAAAACAATCTAGTGTAGGCTACAATTTTGTCCAGACTCTGCTAATGTGTTTTTCTTCTCATGTTCGTGTTTTGATTCTTCTGTGCTTGAATTATCTTAATGCAATATCCTTTTTCCCTATGGTCATTGATTTATTATTCTTGTTCTTTCTGCAGGGCTTGCTATGGTGTTCTGAGATTTGTTATGGAACAAGGTGCAAAAGGTTGTGAGGTAATGTTAAAACACCATTTTTGTGTTTCTCCTTCACAGAAACAAAGATGTTTTGTTTAAAATTAGTACAATTTGCAGGTTATTGTCAGTGGAAAGCTGAGGGCTCAGCGTGCTAAATCAATGAAGTTCAAGGATGGATACATGATTTCATCTGGCCAGCCTGTCAAGGAATACATTGACTCTGCTGTGAGACATGTTCTCCTGCGTCAGGTGAGTTTATGTGCCAGCATTTAGATTCTGTAAATTTATCTCTGGTCTTTTTGGATTCCTTTCAGGGGTTCTTGATGGTTGAGAAGATATTCAGCAGTTTGTCATGATATTACTGCTTTTGTATTTATCTGCTGTAGGAAAGATCCTTTGTAGTACAACTGTTTGTGCATCTCTAATGCTCAGTTTGTATTATTTACCTTCTTCCTGGTTTGTAACTTATCAATAATAAGTATACCACTATTATCTTTGGGAAGGAATTTTGGTCTGTGGAAGAAGGCACTTGGCCAATAAGAGCTTGTTAACGGAAACAGGACTAGTTGGATTTCAGTATGTTACATATAGATATGCAGTTTTATTGTGGCAGATTTCATGGATATGTTTGTTTACTTGTTAAATAAATTTGCAGGGTGTTCTTGGTATCAAAGTGAAGATCATGCTTGACTGGGATCCAAAGGGCAAGACTGGCCCTGTAACACCTTTACCTGATCTTGTAACAATTCATCAACCCAAGGAGGAAGACGAATATGTCAGGCCAAGTGTACCCGTGGCTGATATAGATGTTGGGGCAGTTTGATGTACGACACTTGCAGAGGAGGGGAAAGGAGAATGGGGAAATATGCGCATTTTGTAGGTGGTGCATAGGAAGTACCTGGTGTTTCAGGTTGACAATATTTAAATAGGAATGTCTTTTTATCTTTTTCTTTTTAATTTATTTTTTTTTTGTCGGCTTGACAATTATAAATTGTTTTCTGAGATGTTTCTCTTTGAATTTGATACAAAAAATGTTTCAATATATTTGGTGGTACCACCGAGGCTTCTAATTTCTGAGTGCGATAAATTGTGTGCCTTTATGCATTTTAGCACCTAAGTTGGTTAGGGTTCTTTTGGAAATATTTTCACTTGTGCATTTTGCATCTGCGAGGGTTGATCCTGTTTTGTTTCTCTTCTTCTCCTCACGCATTCAGTTCACACACTGGAATAATTCCGGACTGACCTAGTCGTTGAGCTCCTTATTCTGGAAGGACTTGGCCAGATTCTCTTATGGAAAGAGATTTAGGTGTACCCATTGGGGTTTTAATAATGTTTTCGTATTGGGTGTTTTTTTTGTCTAAATGAATAGACCTGATTTGTGAAATGATTAGGAATTAAAAGACTATGTATGCCTTGCGTATATTTGTGTTATTAAATTTAAATTCTTTTTAAACTAAACTAAATATGTTTATATAAATTGAAAGATAAAAATATATTAGAAAATTCTTATAACAAGACCAAAAAAAAAAAAACCAATCACCTCCCTTTTTTATCTTCGATTGCAAAAAGGAGAAAAAAAAAAAACATGCCCAGTTATATTCTATCTCATATTATGTGTAAGAAAATAAAATTCAATTCATCGAGCCCGACGAATATGATAGTTTTTTGGATATTTCTAAAAATATCAAACCTTATTCCTATTTTGGCATTCTTAATTATCGGAGTTTTAGCCCCGATTAACAGAGGATCAGGGAAACTTTCTAGCTCTGAATCGGGTATAGAGCTGCTCGGGAGAGGCATAGAATCTATCCTTGCCGCCGAAAGAGATGCTGTTGAGACTAGAAAAGAATTTGAATATACTAAGGAATGCTTCTACTTGCTTTAGCGAGGTTTGAATAGTGTAATATTTTGTCCTAATTAATTTAGTCAACAGGTTATTAATTGAATTTTTTTTGTGATATTTTTTTCAAGAAAACAGTTAAAAGTATCAAATTGTCCAATTGTAATTTGTTTGATGATCACTATATTGGAAAAAAAGCATTAAGGACCGAAACTCAAAATCGACCAAATATTAGATTCTAAAACATCTAATTACTCTTTTATTTAATGATGTAGAAAATATTATAAAAGATGATGTAAAATATCCCAAGTCATATGCGGAGGCACGGGTCAAACCAACCATGGTAACACGAGTTGAAGAAGTTGTACTAAGATCAATAAGAAAGATTTTCGAGCAGCAGCAGGAAGTGATCTAGAAACGATCAAGTTTTCTATGTAAGTTTCCCTAGGTCATGGTTGTAGAAGATCTACTAAGATCAAATTGATCTTTGAGCAGGAGGATGTGGTCTAGAAATGATCGTGTTTCCGGCGACAGTTGCTTGAAGATTGATTCAGTTTTGACTTATAAAAGGAATAGATATTCCATATATTAGAGGGAATTGCAATTCTTTGGAATTAGAATTCTGATGAGTTTTTTAACCAACCAAACAAAGAAATCCCATTTCCTTAGAATTAGGAGTTAATGAAGTGACCATAAATAATTAATATACTATCATATAAAATAATATGCTAATAATTATATAACAAATCATATCAAACCATGAAAGTTCAATCGAGTTCCTACAGCTCCGCCTTCACCCGTAAGCACCTTGGTCCTTTCTTCTTTCAAAGATGGGTTTTGCTTGGTGAAACTCTTTGTTTGAAACTTGGAAGAAAGAGTTGAGGACTTTGGGATTTAAAGTTTTGACTTAGAAGTTGAAGAATAAATATGAGATTTGAAGAAGAGAGGTAAAGGTTTCAGTCAATCGATTATTGGTGAAATGAAAATAATCTTAGAATAGCTTATTTGGTAGAATTTTAGAATAGAAAAAAGTCAATTACCAAGAAAATTTAATGGGTTAGAGTTACTCAACTAAAAAATTGAAGATTTTTCTAAACTCGGTGAACTCAGTAGAATTGATAGATTTTTCAAAGTTTAACGAATCAACTCGGATATTGAACGACTTTTAACTTACTTCTAATTTTAAAGCGATTTGACATGGTTATATGTAGTATACTTGTAAACTTGAGAGAGTTTACTAATTCAAGATTTTAACAACCTTGTTCTTCATGAAAAAAAAAAAAAGTGACCTTTTTGTCTTCATCCATTTAAAAAGTTTTTAAAGTAGTTGAATAGAAGATTTCCAAAATGGTCCTTACTTCAACTGGTAGATTTATTATTATTATTATTATTTTTAATTGGTCAAAGAGGATAAGGTAAGGCAAAATGAACTTTTGTGTGAGTTGAAAATAATTTAGGAATCTAAAAAGGTTTTTTTAAAAAAACATAATAGGGGCATGTCTTAAAAAATGAAAAAATTTTACGAATGAAACTTGAGAATTTTTCTCCCATAAACTAATAAGGTGAGGGTTTTATTCCCTCTAATCATAAGCGTAGCAATCAAAATTGGAAACTCAGAAAGCCATTCAAGTAAAAAAAACTACAAATATTGCACATTAGGAAAAAATTCAAAATTTATATATTTTTAACCTTTGTAAAATTTTGAATTGCTTTAACTGTTTTGATATTTTAGTTTGAATCAGTATTACGTTGTCCCTTGAGTTTTGGCACTAGTTAATATTGTAACAATATATCTATTTTTCCTCATATTTTTCATTAATGTGCAAAAAATTTTAAAGTAATAAAAATAGTGAGATAAGATTAATGAATGTTAAAATTAATTATAGCCAGTAAGCTTTTGGCAATTAACTATAATTAAATTCAATAAAAAAGAACCTTTTGGAAAGGACAAAGGCAGAATTACTATTTTAATCCTTAATTTTATCTATTTTCGTCATGTAAGTCAATGGGGATGAAAATAAGTCAGGCGACCTGTATTTGGCTTGGTTTGGCCTGCTTTGTTCAAGCAAAAGTCAAGGCCTAGGCTTTTCGTTAGACTTGTTTAGTGCAAAAGGTTAGGTTAAGCCTTGTGACAGGTTTGTGCCTATTTTTATTATTTATTATTTTTTTTTGTAAATACTTTTAAAATCTATAAAATTAGATATTTGGGATTTGAATGTGTATTGTGATAACATTTTCCAACTTATTGCTGTTACTTGACACACACACACATATATATAAAGCATGGTTAAATAAGAAACAAATAGAATTTTTTATTGTTAAAAATTTTTTTTTTCTTATTACTTATTAAGTTGCATTACGATTTAATGACTTATTTGATTTTCTTGTTGAAAGTGCTTGTATATGTAAATAAAATTACTTTTAATATTTAATTCTTTACGACTAGTAGCTAGTAACAATACTTATATTTGATCTAAATTACTTGTGAATTGTAATTAAAATTATTGTGCTTTTTGCTATACATGGTGATATTAATTAAATTATATTGAATTTAATACTCCCTCAATTTGGAATTAAATGTTCTATTTTGAATTGTCCGGAATTAAATGTCTCATTTCCTAAATTAGTTAAACTTTTTTTATTAAGAAAAGTTATATCACAGGGTTAAAATGAATTAAATCAAACTGTTTTTTTAAAATGCGATTAAATTAAAATGGGACATTCAATTTCAGACGGATGGAATAACATATTTTAATTTTATTTATTTATTTTAGCAGTATTCGAGTCAGTTTGCACTCGTTACTCCACCTATTGAGGTGTTCCCAAAGGGACTAATAACATATTTTGAATAAATAATATTGAGTTATTATAATTTATATTAGTTTATAATTTTTTATTTTTTTTCTTGCATAAAATGATAATATATGTATTTTATGTTACTACATCAGTTTGAAACTGAATGTCCTATTTTGACTTAATTAAAAATTAAAGGTGTATTTGTCTTTAAATTACTAACTTATTCTTCTCGATAATTAAATTAGTCTTGGACAAGTGGATGTAAATCCACTTGTACTAAAAATTTATTGATAGGTTTTGTACTAAAAATTTATCTATTTTGAAAAATGATATATTCAAATTTGAAAAACTAAAAATAGAAATAAGAACACCCAATTTCGAAAGGAGAAAGTATGGTATATTGAAGTTGAAATAAATTAATTTTTTAAAAATATAAGCTTTGTGGAAAGATTTCATGTCAAGTCAGATTTTTGAATAGGCCAGATTCATACTTAAAAAATTAACCCATAAAAGGTCACATGCAAGACTACGACTAAGTGTTATTTTCTATTTTTTGAGGTCATCGTATTATTTTGTTTTTTCCAAGTAAATCTTTAATTTTTATACTTTTAAAGTCTTCATTTAATTTAATTTTAGAAAGACAGGTCTCCATACGTTTTAGGTGTAGCCAACGAAGTTCCTTCTGCCGGACTTTGAAATTTTATGGGAAGTGACGAGAAACTTAATTTGGCTAGTAAACCAAAGGGCTCCACGGTTATTAAACTATTCCTTCCAATTAGTCAATAAAAACCCAGTGGGATGATTTAAATTTTAAACAAAAAAAGAAAGACTTGAAATATTTTAAAACAATCTCCAAAATTTGTTTCTTTGCATTTGAAGGCCTAGTAGTGCCGTTCACTCAAACTATAGAATGCAAGGACCACGGTTATTTTAAAAAGATAAGAATTAAATACAACAATCAATTTAATTTTTCTTTATAATTTGTATTGGATTGCAAAATGATGATTGTGTTCTTAATTTATTGATCAATTGAAATTTTCATTGCTGACTTTCTTTAAATGTTCAAAAGTGAGGTAAAAAGGATTTTGTTTGATACATGTAAAAAGATCAAGGATCTATCTTTTAAAAAATAAATTGAATAAGTACTTTAAAAGTAAGAAAAAAATGAAGAATTATTTGGAGAAAATAAAAAGTAAGAGGACCATATAGATAAAATTAAAAAAAATGAAGACTTACGTGGCAAAAGTAAACATGATTAGGGACTAAAATGGTAATTTTACAAAAATAGATCAAAAGGAAGAGAGAGCGAGAGGAACTTTTACATATCGGCCTCGGTCTACAACCCATTTGTGGGATGATATAGAGTACCGGACCCCAAGTGAGTTTTCAAATTGGGTTTATAATAACCTCTGGGTTCCGAAACTGTCTGCGAGTGAGCTGAGAGTCTGTCTGAGACCTTGAAAAGGAAGAAAAAACAACTGCACGGGAAAAAAAAAAATCCACAAAAAAAATCCTTAAATAACTTTAATAAAGAAAGGAAAAAAAAGCGAGACGATTCTCTCCTCGTCGAATTCTATTCAGTTTCTAATATCTTTTCATCTTCTTCTCTTCCCAGTTGGCACTCATTGCAATCAGAGCACTTCTTTTGAATACCACTGAAAATTGAAAACGATTCTGTTTAGTTGGAATTCTTTCCTATTTCATCACCTTCTTTTCTTTCGAATTTGATTTGATTAAATCTTGATTTTATAGTTTTTTTCATACTCATCAATTGAAAAAATTAGCTTTGTTTCTTTTTTCCTTTTTCCAACCCCGGGAAATTCTCCCCGGAATTTGTGGTAGCATGTAATGACAGTTGCGCTTTCCAATTAGTTCGTTGTTCAATTCTATGGTAAGAAATTAAATTCGGATTGGAATTCTTTTTAAGCACTTTCAATATGTGTAATGTGTGCGCTCAACTGTTTTCATTCGCTTGTGTTAATCTTTGAATTTGGATTTATAGTTACAGATAAAGTTAATTGGTAGTTATATATAATCACCCATAAAGTTAATTGCTCTTGATTTCTGCTGATTGGTTGGATTTTGGAATCGAGGTCTATTGGGCAATTTAGGTTAGAATTTTGTCTGTCGCTTTTAAAAATGATTTGTGTTGAAAATCAAATTGCTTAATTCCCTTTCCGGGAAAAGATGCCGACTTTAAACCTAATATTTTCGGTATCCCATTTTCAGTTTGCCAATTTCAATTGCATGCTGTGGATTGTCAATGGAGACAGTGGTTGCCGTGGAAGGAGATGAAACCAAGGCTGACAATGTTCCTTCTAATGCTGGGTCTGACCTGACTACAGTCAAGCTCATTTCTGCTCCTGTTGTCTACAAGCTTGTCCGGGTGCGTTAATGCCTATGTATCTATGTGTGCATGCATACGTATTTTCAAAACTGTGGCTTTCTTTCAGGAATATATCTTATCAGAATTTCTGGAAATGGTACTGTGAATTACTGTGTTTATATTCAGTGATTGAAGACTTCCTTTAGGTTTTTCCTGGCTTAGATAAAATTTAATTATGCTTTTCTGTTAAAAAAGATTGATACCTGCTTCGCTGCTTTCATCTTATTTTTTGATGGTTTATTTTATGGAATTTCTTTCCTTGACACTTGAGTTTACATACTTCCTTTCTAGGTTGATGGTGATGGGAGGTTAGTACCTGCTACGGATGATGAAGTCATGGTTGTGGAGGACTTGCTGAAAGATGACAAAAATGAAATTAATTATGCTGCAGAAGGTAGACAACCTGTAGATACAACTAAAAGAAGTCACTCCGAGAATGTGCATTATGATAGCTCAGGTGGTTGTAATTGATGTTTCTAATTTCTTTTTCAATCTTCTATTGTACTCATGATATGGGTCATGCTCTTGTCTGGTGTTTCCAATGCTTTATATATATATATATATATATATATACAGGATTGCTATAAAACGTAACTGGTGGAGCGCAACAGCCAAAACAACGTCGTTTTGGCTGCGAAATAAGTGGGCCTGAAGGATACATCCACTTATTTCG
>JAOXNR010052470.1:0-16470 GCA_028571225.1 Parsonsia alboflavescens | reverse complement strand
TGATTCAAACAACACCTCAATTTTATTAAATAAAAATTACAAAAAATTGGTAGTCTTTTTGGGCATAAATCCCAACAATACCTTCCCTTTTATTATGCACCGAGTTGTGAAGATGTTTCTCCGTTTCCAATCTTCATCGGTCTTGGGAGCTAAACAAATCCTCCTCAAAACCAAACTATCTCCATGTATATCCTCAAGTGCAACATAACATATATCCTCCTCTTCATACACATCATCAAAACCATACTCTTCAAATTCATCTCCGACACATATCTGAATCAGTAATTGCGATCTTAGTCTCGGACACTCATTCACATAGTACCTAGCTACTGACATCTGTGGCACTTCTCATTAGCGTTATTATTGGTGGTGGACTTGTTCGAAGCATTACCTGACCCTTGGTTGAGCTATGCACTACCTCGTTCGAACTGATTTTGGGTGGTGGAAGAACAAACCACACGTGTTGATGAAGAGCTACTTGCTGGAGAAACACGCGGAGGAGGGAGGCCTCTTCTGAATCCAACACTTCTACCACTAGCCCTCGCGAGACTCTTTTCCACGACTTGTGCCTTTGTCTGCACATCCGTGACAGTGGTGAAGGTGTGGACCTGTAATGCATCCTGAATAGCTGGTCGTAATCCATGGAGATAACATGCCACTAGTTGTTCTTGAGTTTCGGGTAATTTTTTCCTTGCCACCACCCGATAAAACGCAAGTGTGTATTCTTCGATGCTCCGAGAGCCCTACGACAAACTTTGTAGGTTCTGGAACATGGTTTGTCAATAATTGAAATGTAGAAAGTCCTTGCGCATCTCTTTCTTGAACTCCCCCCAATCCTCTAATATTTGAAGTCCATCCAGGTATCATTGATATCTGAAAGATTGCCACCATGCGGCAGCCCTATCCTTGAACCTCATCGCCACCAATGATACCTTCTTCTCCGTCAGAACCTCCTTCAAAGTTCATCCACCAAGCTCATCCAATCTAAGAACTATTCAGGTGCTAACCCCCATGAAAACTTCGGGACCTCCATCTTAAACCCTAGATCCCAACGAGGAACGAAAGGATCACGTTCATTGTCTCTAGGCGGTTGGAAGCCGCCCCTCATTCCCCTCGAACGAACCCTAGGTTGCTCACGCAACTGCCTCCCAAAATCTTCCTCAACATCGACGTCCACCCCATGTCGCAACCCATCAAGTTCAGGCTGTTCTGGTTGTTGGTCTAACGCTAGACACTGCACCATCTATGTTAAATTTTGCATCTGTCGATCATGGCTCTCCCTCTCTATCCGCATCTCCCCTCTCAACTCTTCCCGGTCGAGCCAAGACTCTTCTCGATCCTGTTGCATTGCTTCGACTAATGCAGTAATGTTCTGTTCTAGGTTACTTCCTTCCATGGTGGATCTGAGCTCTGATACCAACTAACGCAAACGGAAGGAAAGCTTGCACGGCTAGGGTTTTGGATGCGTTTCGGTTTTCTCAAGTTTTGGAGATTCAACGAAAACTTGAGGATTCTCTCTTGTTCAAAAACTTGCAAAACAAGAAACGAAGAAAAAAAAACCCCTAATTCAAAGTTCCTTCTAATCAAACTTCAATGCAAGTAGTTAGAAGCCACAAATTAAATTAAGTGAAGAACAATTTTTGAAGTAGTTGAAAATCTAGATTAGCCGAATATTGGCAATTTTAATTGATCAAAAGTCCCTAAAATTACAAAGCAAAATAACTTAAATACCTAGGTCAACTAATAATAACAAAATTATGCAAACATCCTTAATGAAAATAAAACCAGAATTCGACAATTACAAAAAGGACTCGGATTGACCGAAACTGACCCAACCACAATCCAAAGCCGGTTCGGTAATTTTTGCAACTCACGTCCTCTTCTTCAAACATTCTGACCGTCGTGGGGCTGATGGTGGAGTTAGCTTCAACTGGTCAGACCGCCTTGGGGGAGTGTCAGACGACGGAAGAGATTGGTCCAAAGGTGGAGTCGAAACTTGCTGAACCGAAGCATGCCCCACAACCGAACCATCTTCAGCCTAACCAGCGTGAACTGAAACCAGCTCTGCGTCAATTGTTCACAATCCAAGGCTTACAGATTGTATAACCCATCAAGTTGTAAGATTTTAGTGAGTAGAAATGTAATTTTCAATGAAAAAAAGAGCTGGGAATGGAAGAGCAATTGAAAAGAGGCAGGTACACATCAACCAAATGATGGTGACGCAAAAATGATGAAGAAGTCTTACTCCAAGTACCAAATACAAATTTAGTTGTTGAATCCAACGGTGCAGGACAACAAAGAAGTAGCTCCAATTCACCTGTTAGTATTGGCAAAGCTTCCTCACAACAAAGCAGTAGCTCAACAACTCCAAGAAGTGCAGTTGATGACACAACAAAAAATGATGAGACACCTCCAAGAAAATTCAGATCATTAAGAGAAATTTATGAATACTCATTTGCTCTTTATGTATCTGATCCTACAACCTATGAAGAAGCAGCAGAAAAAGAGGAATGGAGACAAACAATGGAAGTGGAGATGGCAGCCATCGAAAGAAATGAGACATGGGAGCCAGTTGATCTTCCAACCAACCAAAAAGCCATAGGACTCAAATGGGTGTTCAAATCAAAATACAATTCAAATGGTACTTTACAGAAGCATAAAGCTAGATTGGTGGTGAAAGGCTACTCACAAAAGGAAGGAATTGACTTTGAAGTAACTTTCTCTCCTATGGAGAGATTTGAGACCATTCGAATAGTTCTCTCAACGGCAGCCTTCATGAATTTGTGTGTTTATCAACTTGATGTCAAGTCAACCTTCTTGAATGGGGACTTGTTTGAAGTTTATGTTGAGCAGCCTGAAGGATTTGAAATTCAACAACATTTACACAAAGTTTACAAACTTAGAAACACTCTTTATGGGTTGAAACTGGCTCCTAGAGCTTGGTATTAGAAGATTGATACTTACTTCATGTAGTATGGTTTCAGAAGAAGCGAAAATGAGCCCAATGTGTACATCAAGTACTATGGCGAGAAATACTTCTTGCTGGTATGTCTCTATGTGGATGATATGATTTTTGTGGGTACTAATGATTTTCTAGTTGCTGATTTCAAAAAACAGATAATGGAGAAGTTTGAGATCACAGACTTGGGCAAACTCCATTACTTTCTAGGGATGGACATCAAGCAAGTTGAAGATGGCATTTATATTATTCAAAGGAGATATGCCATGGATCTTTTAAGAAGATTCTTGATGAGCAATTATAAATCTGTAGAGACACCTTTGAATTCCAATGAGAAGTTAAAAGAAGAGGATGGAACGGGAGCTACTGAAAGTCACAAGTTTTCAAGTCTTGTTGGTGGGCTGATTTATTTGACACACACTAGGCCAAACATAGTGTTTGCTGTAGGTTTAGTTTCTAGGTTCTTGCACAAACCTACGAAGCATCACTATGGAGTGGCAATGAGGATATTAAGATACATTGCTGGAACTTTGGGTTTGGGAATATGGTATAGTCAATCAAGTAACTTCTAGTCGTTTGGGTATGCTGATAGCGATTGGGCCGGATCATTGGATGATAGGAAGAGCACCACGGGGTTCTATTTCTCACTTGGTTCGAGAATGTGTGCTAGAAATCCAAAAAACAACCAACTGTTACACTATCTACTTGTGAGGCAGAATATGTGGCCTGTGGCGCAGTAGCTAGTGAAGCAATTTGGATAAGAAAATTATTATGATTTAGGTATGAAGCAAGAGGGGACAACCGAGATATTAAGTGGTAGTAGTTCTACAATAGCAATGACCAAAAACCCAATATTCCATGGGAGGGCAAAACATATTGAGATTAAGCACCACTTTATTAGAGATTGAACTCAAGTTTTGAGTTCTGTAGATCAAGTTGCTGACATGTTCATAAAAGGTTTGCCTTATGCTAAGTTTGTGTGTCTGAGGAAGAAGCTTGGCATATGTGAGTTTGAATCAAGAGAGGGTGTTGGAAGAATGATTCAAACCTCAATCTGCCAGCAAGAAGATAATGCCAACATGACTCCATGATTTCAACAATAATGGTCCAAGATTTTAGGAGTAGTTGTAGTGATTTTCTAGAAGTTTGTTAGGAGTTGAAGTCTATCTATTCTCTATTCATTTTGTTTGGTGTGGTGAAGAAAAAGCTGTAATCAATCCATTTTCGAAATAAATAAAAATCAGCTTTAAATATCTTTCCTTATTTTGTTTTCTTAATCATTTTCTTTTGCATTTACTTCTTATTTCTAACAAAAAAAAAGTTTAATAATCTAGCTCGAAACTCCAATGGCAAATAGGTAAATCTAAGGGTGTTCAAGAATTTCCGAAACGAACCAAACCAAATTGAATTTAGAGGTTTTGGTTTGGATGTTTGGATCTAATTTGAAAATTTTAAAAACTGAAATATTGGTTCCGTTCTCGATTTTCACATTTTCATACCGAAACAAAATCGAACAGATTGATATATAATTATAATATATATTTATTATATATTATAATATGTCATATATATTATAAATTTTATTTTATTTTATTTGTCTACTCTAAAACTAAATCACTAAATCCTAAATTCCTAGTCCCTTTCTCTCATAATCCCTATTCCGTGAGAGATTTTTCATTGCAGCTGCTGCACCACGTTATCCTAGTGATTTGGTGCAACAGTCCAATAACATTTCAACACTTGTCAAGCCCTTTCCATGTCAAACTCACGGATTCTTAATTAAGTCCTACTTACACCCTTAGTTAGCTCCTTCTCTTTCTTCCTACTTTTTTGCAAATAATGATTTCAGACAGAAATTTCCTCCTGGTATTGTGAAGATCAATCCAAATCCAGAATCAAATCATCAAAGGAAAAAAAAAAAAATGAAGCTGCGAATTTTTTATGTGTATCAACCGAAATCTTCCCAAAACAGCTTATTCATCTTTTTCGGAGCTCGAACAAGCCATTCTCGACATCATCGTATCTCTAAATCCTTTTTGTTGGGTACAGGCGGCAAGGCATAGTTCAATTATGGAAGATAAAGGTAAGACTGAATCTTAAAACTCAAGTATAAACTGTTTGTTGAGCTGCAATATAATGGGTTCATTCTGTTTTTTTTTATTATTATTTTTTTTTTTTTTTTTCAACTGTTATGCAGCCTTGTAAGGGAAAAAAAAAGGAAGGAAAATTTCTGGAATTTTCTTTAAAGATTTAATCAGTTTTGTTATGTTGAACATTCTAAGAAGAAAAAGAATAGATCTGTGCTTATTGTCTCATTGTGTTTATAATTAATTGATTTGTACAGGAAGTTAGGAGTATGAGTTTTGTGTAAAAGGTGTTTGATGAAATGCTTAAGAGATATAATTGTAGTGCTTAAAAGATATATTTGATGAAATGCTTAAGAAAGATGCTCAGGAATTTCTAATTCTTCCATTGTACCTTGTTCTGCATCCATAATGTTGTGTATGTTGAGTTGGTTTGCCGGTTGGTACCTTGCAAGATTTCAATCTTTCACAAAATAGGGAATGCCGTTCTGAATTGCGGGAAGCTGTGGCCAGTATTATTTTTGTTGCTTCCAGATGTTCTGATTTACCTGACCTATTGCAAGTCATTAAGTTATCTGGTGCAAAATATGAAAAGGAGTTCATATCTGCTGCCTCTGAGCTTCGGCCTGGTACTAGTGTCAACCGCACAATTAATTCCCTTGGATACATCTCCTTGCAGCGAATGAATGTTGTATCTTTTGGATAATCTATGATATAGGGGATTTTTTTTTTTTTTTCTTTTTTTGGGTTCTTGTAATTGTCTCTCTTCTTTATCAGATTATTGAGAAACTTTCAGTCAATTCAGCATCGGCTGAAGTTAGGCTACAGGCTTTAAAGCAAATTGCAAAAGAGTACAATGTGCGGTGGGATTCTTCCGAAACTGAAGCAGAATTCAGCAAAAAACCTGAGGATCTTCTGGTACATTTTCCATTTTTCCTTTGTTCTGTTCGAACTTCAGTTAATTACTCCTGGAATTATTTAGCTCTTGATAACAACTCCTAGAGATTATAAAATACTGAATTATTATTTTGCTTTAGGATAATTATTCTTGAGAGTGTTGCTTGCACCAAGACTAAGAGTATTTGTTTTGGCAGGGACTAGATTGCATAATTTGCCACAGATTTTGCCTTCACTTTTACTTTTTTGCAGATTGTTGTCCTACTTTATATGGGTGGATATTTTTCTGTTCCTTAACAATTTTTAAACTGCTGTATCAGTACTGATTACTTGCAGGCTAGTATTGATTACTTGCAGGCTAGTCAATTTCAATTGTGGTATCTCAGCTTTAATATTTGACAAGTTTTGTTAAATTTGGGAAGGTTATGAAACTATGATACAATCTTTTTTGTTGTCTCTGTAACTTCTATTAATGGGTAAAGTCCTGAATATGCAAACCATAGCAGTGTTGCTCTCCTATAACGAACCAACAACTGCTCAAGATATACAGAACTAAAAACAATTTGACATGCAGCTATCATGATCAAGATCATCATTAGTATATTAAGGACACTTTCATATGGGAGAAAAGTATAGTGTATAAGAAAGCATCTTAGTCAAAAATGTAACTTAATGTCTGCTAGCAATTTTACCTATTGTAGTTAACTTTTCACTTTCAACATTACTTTTGAAGATTAAAAGAATTTCCTTTGCTGTTCATTCCTAAGTACTCACAAAATTTGAGAAAATTTGTTCCATTCCCCTCTTTCCAACATTACTGACCGATCTGATGAACAGAATTCAACACACAATGTTTAAACCGATTGGTCCAGGAAACCCACATCATCTTCCACCTACTAATTTAGTTATAGTTGGGAGAGCACAGAAGTAAAAGATGATCTATTCATCCTTATGAGTACTGAAAGAAAAGAGATGCTTTGGAAATTTTCTGTGTTCATTCACAAAGAAATTACAAATATATAATATATACATAACTTTAGGTTATCAAAATCAGAACCTAAATCAATCTAAAATCCACTTTAGCCTATAGTAATCCTATACAATTATGATCTTAATATACTTTAAAAACTTTCCCCCAAATTCAAGTTGATCTCTAGTTCTGATTTGTCTTGTAGAGATTCATTTGTCCTGAACTCTTGTTGGAATGAAGGACAAGATTAGAAATAACATGAAGCGTAGACTAATTAAACCAGAGCATAGTAAACTTAAGCTCAACTTTTCCTAACAATGGTCACCACCATGTAATTTCAAATGCAGATTGAGCCATTTCCTTGTACTTGGATTACTTGATTTGCAAATAACATGTTGTTTGTCTTTTAAGAATTGTTTTTTATATTACAGTTCATAAAGATAATTCAAATTCAAGTAAGCCATGCCTAACCCATTTCTTATGATCTAATTGATAACTCTTCTTAGTTGTGATGATGCTACTGGAATACAATTGAAATGGTTCTAACCTCTCCTTTACTCTTCTGCAGCAACTTATAATTGCAATGAAAGAAAATGAAACTGTCCTGACTGATACACCTGCTAAAACTTGGACAAGAGTCGGAAGAGACACTTATTCACTCAGAGGATACAAGAGTCAAGACCATTCAGCACAATCTCGCAACAAAGTTTATAAAGAAATCGGATGAATATTGTGGAACACTCAAGCACCTTTAACCAATGATTCACCTCCAAAACCGGATGAATATTGTGGAAAGAAACCTGCATTTTTTTGAGATTGAAATACAAACACAAGCTATGTGTCTACGATTTTTCTTTTTAGCTTACATTTAGATAGAATATGTTCAGGCATTTTGTAAATAGCTTTTAACTCTTGGATAATCATGTATCGATTGATCGATTGATCAAGAAAAGAAATAAGACATCTTCTATTTGAACAAGGAAGTTGCACTTTTTGTTGAATTGTTCTGAATGATTACAACTGAATTTATTGAATCTTTTGATCAAATTTATTGATATTCTTTCCTATACCTTTGTACACTGCTTTAATTATATTATATAAATATAAATATATTTATATTTATATATATACACTTAATAACATGCTTGGGTTTAAATAAAAAATCATCCACTGCCTTACTCAAATAAATAATTACTGGAACTGAAAATACCAATGTATTGCAAGCTAGTTTTTGCCAATTTTGCTTTCAACCAAATGAAACTAAAAATAACAAGGTCAAGATCTTCACAAAATCTAAACTGGAAGAAGACAATATAATGTCAGTTAAGAAATCAATATCTACATTATTTTCGATCATATAAAACTGGAAATTTAAATGTAAAAAATTCAAACTTAAAGCTTCAAATTGCAAAAACACAAAAAAACGAGATTAGTCTTCATGTAGTGGTAGCATCCTTCCGTATCATGCCATGTCTTGATTCAGTAACATATTGTGAAGAGCTTGCCTATAATTTCATATTAAGATTATTAAAAAAAACAAGATAAAAACAGAGAGTGAATTTATTTAAACCATAAAATGAGAGAAAAAAAAAAAGAGAAAGAAAGAAATAAAAGATTTCTCCATGTTCTTTCTATATAATTGTAGTCAAAATGTATATTTGGAGATAATGAAGAAATTAAGACAAAAATTCAAGGTTAAGAATTGACTGCACCTCATCAAGAAAATAGTGATCATGTGTAGTTGCTCATTTCCGATGTTCCTTGAATAACCTATTCAAAGGCAAGAAAAAAAGGATCACATATATTTATTAAATGCAAAAAGACTTATATCAGCAAAAGCAATATCAAAAAATTTCAGAATATCACTATTGCATCATCCATGACCAATATTCAAAAGAGGCAAGAGCACTAAAGATTCAACAATATTCACACCAATTTAAAAATGAAGTAAACTCTTACATAATAGACTACTTTATAGCTATACATTCACTATACACATTCAATAATCTAACCTAATGAAAGTCGAAAGCTTAAGACGACCAACACTATCTCAATGAAATAACGAGCATTCTGTCCCACTTTGATACATTCATTTTCTCAAAAATAACACAATATTCAACTATTCCACAACATTTGCCAATCATGCTTTCTAAATCTTGCAAAGATACATAGCATAAAAGGATACAACACTATCCAAATGCAAAGATATCCTAGAATATAAAAACAAAGTGAACTGCTATCAAAATTAATTAAATAATATAGCAAGTAAGCTATTAAGTTTAGTAATAATTTATTTTTAGAAAATAATTTCTCCCTACATGGTCTTGGGAGTTTGAAATGCATCATCATTGATTTGAAGAGAACTTGTTCGTGGAGTTCCATAATCACCAATGCTCCAAGTCAAATCCTAAAAAAATTAGAAAACAAACAAAGTTAGTAAATATTTCTTATATAATATTGTGTAAACCTAAATCTATATCATAGAAAATGCAAACCTCATTAAAGAAGCTAAGACTATCATTAACATGTCTTGTTATCTGACCATGATAGATGTCCTACATAAAAGAAGTTATTTTAGTACACATAACTACTAAATAAGTATCTTATTGTTACATCTTCACCAAGACTAAAGTTACCTTGCCAACATCTGATTGTTCTTGAGATACCATAATTGCAAGAGCTATGGATTTTCTTGTTTCAAGATTACCTTGACCTATTGATTAAAATAGAGAAAACACAATAGATAAAATTAGTAGCATACCAAAAACAGTAATATTGCATAAATTAAAATATTACATTTGATATTTAACACCCTTAATGCATGAGAACACAACATTCCTAACCTTTCAAATTTCGTGAAATTTCTTGCAACTGCACGAAATTGTGCTACTAGAAGAATCAAATAAAACAGTACGATACCTTTGCAAACCTTCTTTATTTAGTTTAAAGCAATCAACAAGCCCATCATTTTTGCACTCAACAATTTTCTCCGCTACAAGTTCTTTGAATTCATTTTGAAACAAGTTGAACATCTTGCAAGTGTAAATATCAGCTGCATGTTTCAAAATTTCACTAGGTATTTGTATTAATGGTTTCCCTTGTGCACCACAAAAATCATCAGCAATTTCAGTCTCACGCATTCTTTCCAAATTCTTTTAGAAATGTTGAAAAAATTCAGTGAGAGTCAATGTCATGCATTTCATTTGGTGAAAAACATTATTTGTACTCTCACTTCTTTGTGTGGACTTCATATTTGCTAAGAAAAACTCATTACTGAAAGTAGGACACCACTTTGATCAAAGATCATAGAGTTTTTGAGCCATTGGTTTTCTGAAGCATCATAATTTTCAATCATAGAGTTCCATGTTTCTTCAAACTCAATCTCAGTACCACATCCATAAAAACAATGATGAAATCTTTTTTGGAAATCAGGTTTTCCATAAAGATGTTTAATATTTTGAGCGGCATTGTTGAATAAATGAAATTCACACAAGCCATGACATGTGTTAGGAAATACCTTCTTTATTGCACTTGCTATTGCATGATCTTGATCGGTAAAAATTGTTTCTGGATGCTTATTACCCATTGCTTGAAGAAAGGATTCAAACACCCAAACAAATGAAGCGATTCTTTCATCTGAAATCATTGCACAACCAAAAATGTATTTTTCCAATGGTGATTAACACCAACAAAAGGAGCAGAAATCATGTTGTACTTATTGGTACGATATGTAGTATCAAATATCAAAACATCCCCAAAGAAGTCAAAGTCAAATTTCTTCGCTCCATCTCTCCAAAAAATGTTTGTTAACCTACTCTGATCATCCAATTGCATACTATAAAATAATTTATAAGAGTTTGAGCATCTCCAGCTTCAATCAATCTTGGTCGTCGACATTGTACATAATTAGAAACATCTTGTATAATATATCCAACATTTTTGACTCCACCCAACTCTTTCGTCATATATGAATAAGTTTTGGTTGGTCCAATACCAGCATCAATCATGGAGTCAATCATAACTTTGTTATTATCAGTGATTTTCCTTCCCGGCCTTAATAAATGTCTTTGATCTAATAGAACAAGATCATGATTATGCTCATCAAAGAAACAACTAACAACCCATTTTCTACCATAAAAATAACATGTGCTTTACAACCAGCTCTTGTGCATAGTCGTTCTGTCTCGTTCTGTCTTCTTCAATTCATAAAGATTAGCATTCTCTCGAAATCCTTCTTTACTGCATACAAAAATACATTCTCGAACTTCTTTGGTGCCATGTTTATATCTTTTATGGTCCCGACAAATGCTAAAATCTTTAGATATAGCATATTCATTATAAAGATCATAAGCTTCTGCTTCATTGTGTACCACTATGCCAATTTTCATTTCTAAATTACTCTTCCTAGAAAGGACCATCTTATTAACCGAATCATCATTGCCCAAATCAATAACTGCACTCATGAAACATTTTAAGGTTATATATCAAGATTTATGTTACTATACAAATATTAAAAAGTTATCAAATAATATTACAATAGGGAAAAGTTAAAAGTAAAATAATCTTGTTATGTTTATAGTTAAGAAAAAGTTAGATGGCTCAAAACAAAACTAGTCAAAACTTCAAAGAATTTTTTATGCATCTTTCTTAAGCATTTCATCAAATATATCTGGAAGCAGCAAAAATAATGCTGGCCACAACTTCCTGCAATTTTGAACGGCATTCCCTGTTTTGTGAAAGATTGAAATCATGCAATGTACTAGAAAGCATACCAACTCAACATACACAACATTACGGATGCAGAACAAGGTACAATAGAAGAATTAGAAATTCTTGAGCATCTTTCTTAAGCATTTTATCAAATATATCTTTTAAGCATTACATTTATATCTTTTAAGTATTTAATCTAACACCTTATACACAAAACTCATACTCCTAACTTCCTATACAAATCAATTAATTATAAACACAATGAGACAATAAGCACAGATCAATTCTTTTTCTTCTCAGAATGTTCAACATAACAAAACCGATTAAATCTTTAAAGAAAACTCCATCACTCCATGGCAAAACAGCCATCGACGATCGATTGTTCAAACTTCTGACATCTTGTTTGACATTCTCAAAGAACGAATAATGCAACTGCGACATCAAGTGATGATTCAGAATATGAAAAAGAGCATCTCTGTAAGGCCAATCTCTTTCTCTAAACCCTACTACGACTGTGGAATTGTTGTGTCTACTGCTTCTAAAGGTGTTATTCACTACTCCCCTTACTTGATTTTGTGAGTTCTAGTGTTCTACTTCATCATCCTCATATCAATCTATCATATCTGTTCATCCCAAATTAGGAAACAAAATTAATTAACCAAAATCTGAGGTTAGAAAATAAAATTACCTATGATGATCACAAATTTGTAATCACCAAGAAAAAAAAGAATAAAATTGATGATTACTCACAAAAGTTAAATGATTAATAAGAAGAGCTCTCGCTGAAGCTAGCAATAGTAGTAGAAGAAAAGTAGAATCAAAGGAACCGTAGACTCGATCTTGACTTTGGTTGTTTGTCTCTTTCTCTGGCAAACTTTTTCTCCCTTTTTTTTCCCATTAAGTTAATTATAGGTTAATCTAGTTTTGTCACTTTCCCTTTTGGAAAATAATTTGGAGTAAGATGGAATATATCATAATTTTTCAGTGAATTGCAAAGAATAAGAGGATCAAATGGCAACTCAAATTGCCAGCTACTAGTAATAGTTTTGATTGTAAAGTGTGAAGGCTTCCAATGATTTAGATTTAGCTCATAATATGTTGGTAATAACTTGTATATAACAATAGTAATAATTAATTATTCTTTGCATATCTATCTCTCTTTTTTCTTTTCTTTTTTTCTTTTTTTTTTAGCATATCTATCTCCTATTTAATTTTTCTTTTTGGACAATTGGAACATAAAGAATCTAATAATAAGAAAGCAATTTCAAATGAAGAAGCAGTCCCACAAAAACAAGAGTAAGTAGAAAGATAAAAAAAAGAACTCTCTTGACCTCAAAAGAGACAGAAGGTAAAACCTATACAACTTAAGGATAGCTCAAAGAAAAGAAGGGAAATTTTGGGATCATTTACAAGGTTGGAGTCATATAATGATAAGGTTGCATATAATTATTGCGGTCAAGATTATGATGTATCAAATAAAATAAGTGGGACTAGTCACTTGTGGAACTATTTGGAAAATATGTACAAGAAGAATCCCTATTTATGTAACAAAGGTCAAACAACTTTGGACAAATACAAGTCTAAAAGGTAGAAGATGTTAATAATCCCATGAAATCTAAAAAATTCAATCTAGGAGAGTTTAGACAAGAGTTGACAAAAATGTATATTATTGATGAGTTGCCATTTAGAGTTTGTGGTATCTTCTTGTCTAACTTTTGCTCGACATTGCATGGTTTATATTGTAATAAGAAGAAAACTTTGAATAGGACATTGAAATCGCAAAGAGTAGGCCTTACAACAGATACCTGGTTTTCAATTCAAAATTTGAATTATATGTGTCTTACTACTCATTGGATTGGATATGATTGGAAACTTCATAAGCGTATTATATTTTTTTCTCAAATTGCTAATCATAAAGGGGAAACAATTGGTAAAGCAATTAAGGATAACTTGTTGAAATGGGAAATTGATAAAATCCTCACTTTTACAGTTGACGCTAGTTCTACCGATGGGGCAATTAGATACTTGAAAGGAAGAACTCAAGATTGGAAAGATACAATTTTGGAACATAAGTATATACATGTAAGATGTTGTGCTCATATCATGAATCTTATTGTAACGGAGGGTTTAGAAGAGCAAAATGATATGTCATGAGATATGTGAGGTCTTCTCCTTCAAGATTTGAATCATTTAATAAACATGTGGAGAAAGAAAAAATTGAAAGTACAAGTCTTGTTTGCCTTGATGTGGAAAGTATATGAAATTCCACACTTTTAATTTTGGAAGCTACTGAAAAGTTTGAAAGGGCATTTGAAAGATTAGAAGAAGATGATTCAAGAATTTTAACATATTTTGGTTCCAATGAAGATAATGATGTGAATGATGAAGCAAACAGCAGGACAGGTAAAGGAACAGCATCCAAATATATTGGTCCACCTACCTATCTTAATCGAGAAAATGTTAGATGCTTTATGAAATTTTTGAGACTTTTTTATAATGTGGCCCTAAAATTTTCTGATCCATTGCATGTCACATCAAATCATTTCTCTCATGAGCTTGTGACTGTCCAAACTAGATTGAGTTAAATGGTGAAATTTGGAGATGTTTCATTGAGATTAATGGCTTCACATATGCAATCTAAATTTGACAAGCTTTGGGAAATATTGACAATTTAAATATGTCGTTATTTGTTGCCATTGTTCTTGATCCTCGTTAGAAATTGAAATATGTGAAGTTTTGTTTTAGTCAATTGCATGGAAGATTACGGTTTATAGACTAAATTTTTTGTGGAAAATGTGGAGGCTTGTTTGATTCAATTGTATGATCTTTATGCTAGCGGAAAATGAGATGAGGGTGTGTTAATGTTGGAATTGGAATAAATGTTGAAGAAGAAAGGAATTGTTCTATTGATGTTAATGATTTCGAGCATACATCAAAATTTTTAGAATCTCAATTTGCAAAACATTTAGAAAAGGAGCAAAGTATAAAGAGTAAATCAGAAGTAACAAGGTACTTGATTGATGCATGTCAAACCTATGGTACATTATTTGATATACTTGATTGATGCTTGTCAAAACTGTGGTACATTATTTGGTATATTAGATTGGTGGAAAATGAATTCTTAAAAATAGTTAATTTTCTCTAAAGTGTCAAAAGATGTGTTGACTATACATGTATCTATAGTTTCTTCTGGGTTTGCCTTTGGCACTAGTGGGTGTATTCTTGATCCATTTAGGAGTTCTCTATCTCAAAAAATGGTTGAAGCACTTTTGTGTTGTCAAAATTGGTTGCGATCAGAATCAGGTATAGATGATCTTCGAGATACCATGGATCAAGTTGAGAAATATATAGCAATTGAGCAAGGTAACTAGTTTATATACTTTATATTTTATCGTATTATATAAGGTTATGTTTCTTGAGAAGAAAAAAAAAATACATTAGCTAACCATATATAATATTTGTGTCATTGTAGAATTTTCAAGTCAAAATACTAAAAACATGGAGACAATTTCAATACATGATAAATGATTTTTGCCAAGTGGTATTTTCGACTTCTTAGTAGGAAAGGCTTATAAGATTTTAATGTTTCTATATATATAATTTTGATAGGAAATTCTTATAATGATTTATTTGAATAGGACAAGACGGAAAAATGCTGTTGGAAATGCTTTAGGAAAGGTTTTTCACCTTTTTAATTTACTTGTTCTTACCTACAACAAAGATTCTTTGTATTGTTACTCAATTCTTCTCTATTATGTCTTGAGTTTATTGATAATTTAAGTAAATCTTTTATTATAGGCCTATCCTCAGGATTCAAGATTGGGGTTTGCACACGGTGACAGTAGAGCCACTCCACGATTCCCAAGTTCACAGTTCTATTTTGGAGAGAGAAAAAAAAGATATCAATTTGAAATGTTACTTTAAAAATGTTGTATTAGTTTGTTTAATGTTTCTAAGCATTACAACTAGTAACTTAAAGTGAAAATCTGGACAGCTTCTTCGTAGTTTGTATGTTAATTTGGATTTCAAATCTGAAAAGCTTCTTTATATTTCAAATCTAGACAATTTGTATTGTATACATGTATTAGATAATATTTGTATTGTATGCCTCCGTACAACTTCTTTGTATTGAAATTTGGACAGTTTCTTTTAGTTCAAATCTGGACAGTATTGTATGCATGTATTAGGTAATGTTTGTATTGTATGCCTCTGTTTAGCTTCTTTGTATTGAAATTTGAACAGCTTCTTTTAGTTCAAATTTGGACAGTTGTACTGTATGCATATATTAGGAAATGATTATATCATATGCCTCTCTATAGCTTCTTTGTATTGAAATCTGGACAGCTTCATTGTATTGTATGCATGCAGAGAATTTTTTAATAGGAAACAAATTTGAGTAAGATTTTTTATATATTTATAAACCGAATCAAATCAAACTGAAGAAAAATTAAAGGTTTCATGGTTTGGTTTTGGTTCCACTTTTTCCAAATAGAAATAATTTGTTCAGTTTGAAAAATATTCAAAAACCGTTTTGAAGTTCCAAATCATTTGTGGTACACAATTAGTTTTAACAAAACTCAGAAGGCCCATTATAGAAGTTAAAATAATATTTGGAAATAAAGCTAAAAAAATTGTTTATATCACTGACTCCTCAGATTCAAGAATACCTTTTAAGTTCTAATGATATCACATGCTATGACAATCAACAAAAATCAAAGTCAATCGATGTCTAATGTTGAAATTTTCTTAAGAATACCTATTTGCACTAATGGACTGATTCGCACATAATTATGCTAAGTTTTATGATCTTTTCATGCTATTATCTTATGTAACTTAGCTTAATTATGTTA
>JAOXNR010052469.1:0-16476 GCA_028571225.1 Parsonsia alboflavescens | reverse complement strand
AAGTTATTTGAGATAGTACTTTTTACTGTTGTATTAGAAGTTATCTTAACTTTATATGCAATGTTTCCATATTTCATATTTCTACTATGATTCCTATCTTAACAGATATCCTTGGAATTCCACAGCTGATTCGACATGAAAACAGCTAATATGGAAGCGAATTAGAAATTTCGCCACCACATCAAATCACATACGACGATATGTGTTATTTCCTTTAATTCAATGATGATTCAGTTTAATTTGGGCAAAAATTAATGAAATGTGTTTGATTTAATTCAATATTTTTTAATAAAAAATATATTTGTATTGAAATTTCAAACATAAATTAATTTCAAATTAAAGAAAGTACAAAATATACTGAGAATGTTATTGATCCTATTAAATTTCCACATGCTTCAAAAGTTTAAACCGTTAAAGAGGGATTGAATTTAAACATGTAATAAATTTAGAAGGATCATGTACTCTATTTCCACACGCACACACCCACTCATCTCGGTTAAAATGATTCGTTTGGTTTACATACCCTTTGGCTATTGCAAATTCGAAGCCGTTGAGTTTAACATGTATCTCATTTTTTATTTTTAATTAATTGGTACATATTTTGCAATATATATATATACTTTACCGGGTGAAGAAATGTAATTGTTCATTGTGTTTTTTCTTTTCTTCAAATATAAAATACGTAAATCTAGCGTAAATTAACCTCAACTCCTTAATTAAAACTCTAGAGTAAATTAACATCATTGGAAAACCAACGTACTCAAAATCCCCCGTCTTAGAAAGGTTTATATTAAAAAAAAAAAAAAAAAAAAATTTACTCAAAATCCCAGTGCCGTATGATATCGAGACAACAGAAATCTTGCTATTGACCATATTCTTCAAATTCCACGGGAGACTGCGCGGGGGGACAAAATTGAAAAAACGCAAGAATTGAATCCGAATGAGAAATCCTTACATCTCCAGATTCTCAAATTTTAAGGATAAAAATTGTCTTAATTTATACTCCTACCGCTTCCGTTTCACGACTATCATTATGAAACGATAATTCAAGGTTATTATGAACAATTTCGTGTATTATCAACAAATAATTTTTAAATGATTTTTTTTAATATAAATTAAAAGAAAATTCTTTATTTTAATATAAAATTAAAAATAATAAAAATAAAATAAAATAATAATCACCAAAATTTTAAATCTTATCAATTTTATAATTGATGGGGCTCAAAATTGAACACCGAGCCACCCCAAAACCGTGATGACGTCAATCGACTACAACCCGAGAAAAAAACAGAAATTAGTCACCAGAGGTAGGGCTATGCCCGGGGAAGAGTTTTGATTCCTAAGTCAGTATTCCAAGAGTAATTAGAAGTAATCAGTTTTTAGAGAAAGTGTCTCATATGTATTGTGTTTTTTCTTAACTTGTCCGTAGACTATGTCTACTTTGGCTATTTGAAAGGGAGGTCAGTTACCTCCTCAAATTGGGTTCTGCTATTACGTGACAATAGGCAATTAGGATAGTTGTATGATCGTCGAATCTCGCCAACTGCCCCTGGAATAGTGGAGTTCCCTTGGGGGGAGATATCTGGTCATTCACGTCTCTGTCGAGAGTTATGAGCTTGCTAACCTACCTATGGACCTACGGCGCGACCTGCCCGTGGACATCGAGGCTCTTGGCTATCTCTTTTGGGAGGGCGCTCCGACTGGTAGTGGGCTCATGGGAGTTATTAGGAGTCATGCACATCTAGTGGGTTATTTGAACAATGTATGCATCGAGTTGGGAGTTACCAGGTTGTGGGTCGAGATCTGGTGGTGCCTCTCTCGAGCTCATTTAGGAAGTCGGTGATAGTAGGTCGTTGCCCGCCTGTTCTAGTTGACTTCGTGAGTCTGACTTTCAGATATTGAAGGTTGGGGCCATAGGTCTATTTAGGTTCGCTTTTGCCCGGGTCCTATCCATTTGCGTTTACTTGTGCGGGTTGTACCCATTTCTCCCATCATTGCCCCTCTTGAGGCCCAGCGAGCTCAGATGTCGTGGTGCCTAAATTACCATCTTCAAGTCGTAGACATCAACGGGTTCGCCGAACCCTTGTAATGGCTAACTTTGGAATCCCTTTCCATTCACGTCCCTAGAAGAGAGCTACAAGCTGGCTTTTAATTTTTTGGCCTCAAGTAGAGTTGCGCACACCTAGTCACGACATGCAAGGTACATGAGCAAGATTGGGATTCACCAGGTCATAGATCATGGTCTAGTGACACCTCTGTTGTGCTCATTTCGAGGTCAGTGACCTCGAGGTCTGTGACATGGGAGGTCAGTAGTAGGAGGTCCCTACCCATTCGTTCCTCGGGACTCACTAGTTTGACTTTCTTGTATTGGAGGTTACCATCTCTAAATCGCGAGTCTGACCTTTAGGCGTTAGAAATCACCATCTCCAAGTTGGGGACCTGACCTTTAGGCATTGCCATCTGCAGGTCGGGGGTCCTGACTTTCAATTATTATGTACTACCATCTTTAAGTTGGGGTCTGACCTTTAGGCATTTGGGATTGCCAACTGTAGGTCGCGACCCTCGAAAGGTCAAGCCATTTCCTTGTAGCTGCTCCTGAGCTTTGAGCTTCAAGTATTTGGGACTACCATATTTAGGTCGTGACCTTTGAGAGGTCGTGCCGCTTTATTCTATAACCGCTATTTGTGGAAGGTGACATGTCCTTTCGACTTCCTGGGGAGCTAGATCGCTCAGCTTTGTCATGGGAGATCGCTTTACTTCAGCTTTGAAGAGAACTAAAGCGTTTCCAATTTTGGAAAGTCACCACGTTTAATTCAGGAAAGTTGCACCGCTTAATTTTTTGGGAAGATGTTAACCTGTTCAATTCCGGGTAATTACCTTGTTTCAGCTTTGGAAGGTCGCCCCATTTGGCAGTTTGAGAAACCCTTGGTTCCATATAAATTAGAAGTCCTTAGAAATTTTCAGGATTTACCTAAATCTTCTCCCGGCTTGCTTGAACTTATGGAGCTTCCAATTTTAAATTTCCTTCCTTCCTCTTGCTTGATCATTCGGTTTCCCAGGGCAACTTCCCCTTTTTACCTTCTAGGACTTCACCGAGTGAGTTTTCTTCTCTTTTCTTTTGAAAGATTTCATCTTTTTGAGTTTTCTCTGGTAAAAACCAGAGATGTTGATGACAACATCTTCCGCATCTAACACCCCTTCCCTTCCTCTTGGAGAATCTACTCCTTTGCCTTCTTCCATTGATTTAGAGAATGGAGCCTTTTATTCATGTCCGGTTTCTATCAAAGCTCCTCCAGTCAGGAGCGAAACCCTTGATCTTTCTGAAATGGAGGCTTATTCTTTATCTTCTGTTCTCGGCCCTTTTGAGATTTTTAACAGCAGTAGAGAGTTGGGCTTGGGTAAGAACTCAATAGTCGCCATTATGGAGGATGAGCGCCCTTGCAGTAGGCACGAGGGACACATAGTCCTTTATCTTTCTAGCCTCAAGGGAGGCATCCTCCTTCCTTCCTTTCACCCATTATTCTTGGACATTGCCCATTTCTCGGGTTTTTCCTTGGCTCAACTTGTTCCAAATTCTCTTCAACTTTACGGAGTTCCGGTCTCTTTGGAGGTATTTAGGTGCTTTTATAAGCTTGGCATCTCTTCGACCTCCCAATCTTCTAAGGGGTATCTTCAATTTAACCCCAGGTATATGCTAACAGGTCCTTTCAAGTCCTCAGTGGGGCCATGTAAGGACCTCTTCTTCTTTGCTCAACTTCCGAGCGATTCAGTTTAGTTCGAGCCCTACCTAGACTGGAACCTAAACCGCTCAATTTTTTACTAGCTCCCTGGCTTATCCTCTAATCAAGTCCAGCATAGAGATTTTTCAATTAACCTGGTTAAGTTTGATGGAGTCAATGTAGGGAGTACTGCCCTAGTTTGGCCTCATACTTTCTTGCGCCCTGCTTGGTTGGGGTGCCCAGTGGAGTTCAACCTCCTTTCAGTCAGGGGAACTTTGGGGATATCTCCCTCTGGTAGTAGGCCTTTCCAAATTTAGCTGATTTTTCCCTTAATCTGCTTGTGGCTCTGCACTGAAAATTCTTCCTTTTTTTTGTTATGATAGATATGAGGGCCACAACTTGGATCTTTGATGATTCTAAAATTCTTTCGGTTCTTTCTGGCAGAGCTTGGGGAACAACTGGAGCTTTATCTGCTGCAGAACCAACCATTAACATTCTTGTTCCCTAGGGTAGGGGGAGACAGGTAGTGGCCGAGAGGACCGGGGGTGCCTTTAAATAGAGTTCTAGGGCTACTGGGATGAAGGCCTCTAACAGGCCTATCAAGGTTCTCTGTACATCTTCTTCACCTTCGCCCTAGCCAGCCAGAAGGGTTCCCCCGAGCTAAACTTTTAAGGTTAAAGCTCCTGTGATCTCCAAGTCCAAGCCAACATTTCTGGGCTGTGCCACTGAGGAGGTTGCAGACACCTTCAAGAAGTGGGGAGCTGCTGCCATGGTTGCTTATTCTACAGAGGATGCTGCAAGGTGGGTCCCAGACCATGCAATGGAGGCCTCTGACTCTTTGCTCCAATGGCCTCACTCTCAATCTTTTCTGATGGAGTGCACTTCTTCAGTTGACAGGGAAATTTGCCGACAACTATCGGACGATTAGATTGACAAGTTTGGTGCTTCCCTTTACACTGCAGTGAGTCTTCATGATCCCCTCCATACTTGCAATTAGTCCTGTCTCATCCTAATTCTGGCCATGACTTCTCTTATTATTTTTTTTAGGGCCACATTCTCTTTGGGGAGCGCTTGAGGAGGCAGGCCGAGAGGGCCAGAGTAGACAAAGAGTTTGCTTCTCCTATGTCTGAACTCCAGGATGCCAAGGCTCGCTTGGAAAAAGAGAATACTGAGCTGGTGGTCTTTGCTTGGGAATCAGCCAGACTCCTCTCCAAGTGCAAAAGGGATTTTGATGAAGCCAGCACCAATTGCAAAGCCATGTCTTAGGTGCTAGATGGGGCTCACAAAAGGATTTCGGAGTTGACGGAATCCGAAATCCAGCACAAGCAGCCCGTCCAAGAGCTTGAAGCCAAGCTGGAAGATTTCCAAGATCATTGTGATAAGGATGGTAGCCTTTCTATGAAGAGGCTCAAGGAGATTCCTGCCTTCCAGAAGTATGTGGAGAAGTTGATGAAGTCTTAGACGATATGGGTATATGTTGAGGTGATTGATAACCTCAAGAAAACTCACCTTGAGCTGAAGACAAGCTTTGCTTTTAATGTCACACTTTATCATTTAGAGTTGGTAACTTCTTTTCCTAGGTGTCAAAAGGAACTGGATCAAAATTCTCCAGAAGAGGCTGCTGCGGGAGAGGTCTTGGATCAAGCTGGACAGGCTAATGAGAGCTCTGTGAGGAAAGGATAGGAGTTCGTGAACTCTGCCCCGGAGGTTGGGGTTCCAGAGAGAGAGGTCTCGGATGTCACCACAATAGGGACAAAATTGGAAAAACGCAAGAATTGAATCCGAAAGAGAAATCCTTACATCTCCAGATTTGCAAATTTTTAGGATAAAAATTGTCTTAATTTATACTCCTTCCGCTTTAGAAGAGCAGGAGGATGATGATAATGTGCTGCTTGTGCAACGCCAATCCTGGAAGTAGTTTTGGACCTCTTCTTGTAATAGCTTAGGACTTTATACACTTAACTCTTTATAATTTCTGCATTTCTGAATATTTGCAGAGGTCTGTTTGAGGCCTCTTTTTCTATAACAGCTTTATTTTTTTTGCTAAGAATTATGTTTTCTGCACCTCTTTGCTTTTGGTACTTTGAATTTAAAGCAAATTGAACTTGAGGCAAAATATCACGAAGTGAAACTTGACAAGCTCACTTGGCGAGGTCTTTTTAAGTTGATTCCTGAGGTCTGCAATGTCTTAGTTAGCTCTAGGCATAGAACTTCTTCAAAAGGCAAATTTTCCAAGGTCTTGGAAGTTGTCTTCCTTTGAGATCATCGAGCTTATAGCTCCCTCCTTTGTGGACTTCTTGGACTATGAAAGGTCCTTCCCAACTTTTTTGCAACTTGGTTAGTTGACCTTTTTACCAACGTCTGACCATTTGAGGACCATTTCTCCAACTATGAAATGTCTTGTTTTCACGTTTTTGTTGAAAAAATTTGTCACCTATCTCTATTAGGTTCTATCTACTTCCATTGCTTTGTTTCTAAAATATTTGAGGAAGTCGACGTCTACCATTCTCTCCCAATCGTTTAAGACTGAATTATACTCAGTCAGTCTTAAAGACTTCATGCCGACCTCGACCGGCATCACTGCCTCTGCCCCAAAGCACGAGTTGAATCTCCAGTAGCTTTTCTAGGTGTTTTTCTGTATGCCCATAGAATGCTGGGAATCTCTTTTGACCAAGCAGTTTTGCGACCTTCTTTCTCGAGCTCGATGAGTCTCTTCTTGAGTCCTTCTAGGATAGTTCTGTTGTGACCTCCACGAGCCCATTAGCCTAGGGATGAGCTACAGAGGTCAACCTTTGCTCGATGTTCAGATTTTCACAGAATGTTTTGAACGAGTCGCCAATGAACTATCTGCCATTGTCTGAAATTATAGCTTAGGGAATCCCAAACCTACAGACCATGTTTCTCCAGACAAGAGACTGGACTTTGGAGGATGAGATGGTTGTCATTGGTTCTGCTTTAACCTATCTGGTGAAGTACTCCACGGCTAGGAACTAAACACCCCCCAATCTTTTTGGGAAGGGTCCTAGTATGTTAATGCCCCAAATATCAAACGGAACTAATGCATTGATTAACTGATACCTTATTGGCGGCACGTGTGATTTGTTCCCGTGCCATTGGCAGCTCGTGCATTTCTGCAAGTTCCTCTAAATGTCTGAAACCATTGAGGACTAGTAATACCCTGTTCTCAGTATCTTTTTGGCCACGGTCTTTGCTCCTATGTGTAATCCACATATTCCACCATGTACCTCTTCAATAACATATTGTCCCTCCCCTTGGCTTTGACATTTGAGTAATGGCCAAGTATATGACCTTCTGTATACCTCATCATCTAATATTAGGACGTCAGTGGTGCCCATCTTCGCAATTAGTGAGCTTCTTTTGGGTCCCGTGGGAGGTCGCCAACTCTAAGGAACTTGTAGATTGGATATCTCTAGTCTGCTTGATCCTCTACTACCAAATTCTCATCTTGGCTTATACTTGGAGAGTTCAACTGTTCCACCAGTAGCTCTGTATTGGTCCCGACTATGTCTCTATAGACTTTGGACAGTGCGTCTGCTTCTACATTTTGGTCTCTGGGTATTTGCTCCATGAGAATGTGCTCAAGCTTGGAGGTTATATACCTTACTTGTTTGAGATATTTGATCATGTTGTCGCCTCTAGCTTCGTATTCTCCAGCGACCTGGCTGGCTATGACTTGTGAATGTTCTAACGTGCAATTTCTGCACTTTGAAAGCTCGTATGAGTCTTAGGCCTGTTAAGAGAGCTTCATATTAGGATTCATTGTTCGAGGTTGGGAAGTTCTACTTCACAGAGTTAGGGATCCTCACTCTCTTAAGGCTGGTCAGTACTACTCTTGCACCTAAATTTTCTTTCTCCATTGAACCGTCTGTATACATTATCTCGATGTTGCTTTCACAGGTGCTTGTGAGTTGCAGTGGAGCCCTTGTGCATTCCTCTATGAAATCTACGAGAGCTTGAGCTTTAATTCCTTTCATTGGCTCAAATTGAATTTGATATCCCGAGTGCTTGAGGGACCATTTCATCATTCTTCCTGACAACTCGGGCTTGGCTAGAGCTTGTTTTAGTGGTAGATTTGTTAACACTCTTATTGGGAAAGCTTCAAAATATGGCTTTAATTTCCTCGAAGTGATGATAATAAGGTACAAGAACTTTTCAAGGTTTGAATATCTAGTTTCTGAACCTTTGAGCAATTTACTGACATAATAAATAGGGGACTGTTATCCTGACCTCTCTACAAATAGCACTGAGATGACTGCCTTTTCTATTGCAATAAGATACATCGAGATTTCCTCTCTTGACCTCGAAGAGAAAAGTTGAGTAGGCTGCCCCAGGAAGTCTTTCACCTTGATGAACTCCAGTTGACAATCCTCTGTGCACTGGAAGTCCTTTGGCTTCTTTATGACGTCATAGAATTTTTCTCATTTGTGCGCCATTTTGCTGATGAAATGCCCCAGTTGCCATCTTTCCCTCTAGACTCTAGACTATCTTGATGTTTCTGGGGGTTCCATGTCCATTTGAGCTTTTATCTTATTTGGATTGGCATCAATGCTTTTTTCAAAGATCATGAAGCCTAGAAATTTACCTGCTGAGTCTCCGAAGGTCCATTTTTCTAGGTTGAACTTCATGTGGGTAGCCTTCAGGGTCTGGAAAGTTTCCCTGATGTCATCGATGAAATCTTAGATGTCTTGGACTTGATAACTATGTCATCCACGTAGACCTTTATATTTCTTCCAGGCTGGTTTTTGAATACCTTATGTATAGCTCACTGGAATTCTTCCCCCACGATCTTCAGGCCGAATGACATCTTGGTGTAGCAGTCGATCCCGATCTCCGTGATGAATGAGGTCTTTTCCATGTCTTCTACTACCATTGGGATTTGGTGGTACCTTTTGTATGCATTCACGAAGCATAAGCACTGATATCCGGCTGTCAAGTCCACCATCTGATCTATGCTTGTAAGTGGATAGGAATCTTTCTGGTAGTATTTATTAAGTGTGGTGAAGTCCACACACATCCTCCATGTCCCTACTTTCTTTGAGACCACAATAGGCTTGGCCGGCCATTTAGGGTATACCACTTCTTTTAGAAATCCGATGTCGAGAAGAGCTTGGACTTCTCGAGCAATGACCTCATTTCGCTCAGGGGCGAAGGTCCTCTTCTTCTGTTTCACTGGCTTGACACTCGGCTTGAGCCCAACCCTGTGTTCATCAATTTTTCTATCCACTTCTTCAAGGTAGCTAGACTACCAAGCAAAGACCTTCAAATACTCTTGAAGGGAATCAACAAGTTTCCTTTTGACCTTGGGAAGCAATAACTCTCCAATTTTGATCTCTTTTGCAGGGAATTTTTAGTTGAGGAATACTCTCTCCTCTTTCAGCTTCCTGAATCCGGAGATTGTCCTCCTCTTTCGGGTTGTCAATGCATTCCTCATTCTCGAGCTTAAGCTCTCCTCATTACCTTCGATGAGGTAACATTCTACAACAAGTTGTTTGTCCCCTTCTAGGACTATCCAAGTGTCTCTAACTTGGATTATCATGTTGTAATTGAGCAGACAAAATTTCTGCTCTCAGGTCCATGACCCCCCTTCTACCTAGGATGGCATTGTAGGTTCCAACGGCATCGACCACCATCCAGTCCATGATTTCAGTGACCTCTTTGTCCCTTGCGCATATTGTCGTTGGGACTCGGAGGATCCCATCAGCATAGGTCGTGCTGCCATTGAAGCTGGTAAGAGCTGTGTCTGACCTTATCAGTAAGCTCTTGTCTATGCCCAACTAGTCGAAGGCCTTCCAGCATAAGTCATTAACGGCGCTTCCAATGTCCACCAAAATTTTGCAGACTAGGGAATCTCCGATCTGGAGGAATACTATGAGAGGCTCTGAGTTTCCCCTCAAGCTCGCTTGGACCTACTTTCAATAGCATTTATTTCACGCACAGGAGGTCACAGATTTTGAGGAGCTATGTGTGGCAGATCAGTAGGGACAGCGTTCCTAGCCAGGAACTCTTGCAAGTGACCTTCTTTCACCAACCTTTCCCGCTTGAGATCAAATAAGTTTTCGATGAGATGGCCACGGTTCTTGTGGCAGTGACAGAATTTGGCCGGGTCTTTTTTGGCCACAGGACTCTTGAAAGGCCTGGGCGTCTTCAGGAGTCCTCTTTTCTCCATGACCACTAGGATTTTTGCTCGTGACATTTTGAGATGGGTGGTCACGAGGTCTAGGATGGTCTTCCTCTTCTTGTCTGAGGTCCCTCCTTTCGATTGAGGATCTTTCTTATCCCTCTTTGATTTTTGTGGGCTCCTTGGATGCCCCTTGTTGTCTCTTTCAATGGCTGAGGCAAAGCCAGAAATCTTCTTCTAGACCGCTATCTACATATGCTCCTTGATGGTTTTTACTGGCTCTTCGGCCAACCTGTGGGCTGCATACCAATCTTGCAAACCTTGTTCGAAGGCAGTGATGTAAATGGCATCACTTTTCTGCTCAATCTCGACTACCTCGTCGTGGAAACAACTATAGTAGCTTCGGGTGCTTTCTCCGACCTTTTGTTTAATGGCAAAGAGGTCGTTGATGTCTTTTTTGCACCTCTTGCAGCTCTAGTAATTCTTTAGGAACAACTCTTTAAGCTGTGTCCAGCTTGAGGTGCTTGCCTTAGGTCGGTATTGACAGAAAAGCTTTACACATGACATGGTCAGGGTACTCAAACATCTCCATGTTTGAGACATATTCATCAATGTGCTATTGAGGCTCCCCTGTACCATCATATTTCACCCCCAGGTGTGGGGCTTTGAAACTTGGCAGCTTCCCAGCGGTGTGGATGCTATGGACAAATTGCAAAGGCTCGGTAATATCCACGTTTCTCTACTTCTCTTGATTGGCTGGAGGAGTTGCTCTCCTCAATGGATTAGGCTCCACCTCTCAAGCGTTGTCGCCTGTTGTTTCGATCAGGCTTCATTAGGTGGTATCCTTACTCCAAAAGGAGTTCGAAACAAGCTCCCCTACTCTTTAGGATCTTGTCATGAACTTCACAACATGGCTGCACTGTTGAGCCCCTGAGGTCATAACCTCTCCCATTGTTCAGGGTTTCCCTGAGGTAGGTCACAGGTTGTGTTCTTGCCCGCTGGGACCTTTCTTGCTCATGACCTGTTTCCCAACTTGTTTCATAAGGTCGGAGGTCATTCCTCGATTCTGAGGGTGCAGGCTGGCTAGGTTGTGCCCGTTCTGCCTAGCCTCGAGGCGGTTGTGAATTTCTCCGGGAAGGCTCTGGAGTGCGTCCAGTGGACATGTAGTCACGCTCGATGGATACTCACTTTAGGGCAACCACCATCCGTTCCAGGAGGTCCGCTGGAATAGTTATCTGTGTTCTCCCAGATCTCAGCGGCCTGGGATTGTTGGTCATAGATTGCGGATGCCCCAGTCCAGGCCTCCCTTGTACAGGTGCGGGGCTGGTTGGGACCCTTTCATAATGGGCTTGACTGTGCTAGCACTGTTTCACTAGTGCTCAGTTGCATTCTGCGGGGCGCTCCGCCTCGGCGTGGTGGTTGAATGCGTGTTGGCTGGGATTGATTCATCAGGCTTTTCTATTTGTTTTGTGTAGGGGAAAAGGCTAAACTTTTTGTCTGGTTTCCCACAGATGGCACCAGAGGTCATGGGGCTCAAAATTAAACATCGAGTCACCCCAAAACTGTGATGACGTCAATCGACTGCAACCTTAGAAGAAAACAGAGATTAGTCATCGGAGGTGGGCTGTGCCCGATGAAGAGCTCCAATGCCTAAGTCAGTATTCCGAGAATAGTTAGGAGTAATCAGTTCTCAGAGAAACTGTCTCGTGTGTATTGTGTTTTTTCTTAACTTGTCCATAGACTGTGTCTAATTTGGTTATTTGAAAGAGAGATCAATTACCACCTCAATTTGGGCTCTGCTATTACATGACAATAGGTAATTAAGATAGTTGTGGGATTGCGGAATCCCGCCAACTGCTCCTAGAATAGTGGAGTTTCCCTAGGTTGAGATATCTAGCCATTCACGTGTCTGTTGAGAGCCACAAGCTCACTAACCAACATCTGGAGCAATGGCGCAACCTGCCCGTAGACATCGAGGGTCTCAGCTATCTCTTCTGGGAGGTCGCTTCGAGTGGTAGTAGGCTCATGGCAGTTGTTAGGAGTCATGCACATTTAGTTGCGACATGGAAGATGTATGAGACCAGTTTGGAGTTACCAGATCCTGGGCCAAGGTCTGGTGGTGCCTCTCTCACGCTCGTTTAGGAGGTCGGTGGTAACAGGTTGCTGCCTACTTATTCTGGTTGACTTCGTGAGTCTGACATTTAGGTATTGAAGGTTGGGGCCTTGGGCCCATTTAGGTTGACTTGTGCCTGGGTCCTGCCCGATTGCATTGACTTATCCGAGTCATACCCATTTCTCCCATCAATAATATTAATTGATGTTGAAATTTATCCAATAAGTAATATATATTAGTATATATATATATATACTAATATATATATATATATATATATATATATTTCTATCTAAATAATCTTGATATGAGGTTTGCTCTTTATTCTAGAAATTGATGGAATAAGAATGCTTCTCAAAGTTTAAATTTTCAAAGTAAGGTTATGAATATATAAAGTTTCTTACTTATATTGTAGTATTGTCAAAATGGACTGAGCCCATGGAGCCAACCCACCTATACCCTACCCTAACCCAGAATTTTAAAAGGTTGGGTCAAAAAAAATATGGTCTTAATTGCATAAAAAAAAATATTCACACCACTAGAGGGATAAGATAGAAAAAATACCGTCAAATATCTATCTAATTAACAAGAATGACTTATAATTAGTGATAAGAGAAGTTAGATAAAATAACTTAAATTTAATGATGGAGGGCAAGTATTATAAAAAATATATATACATAAAAAAAATTTAACTTATCAAATACATATTCATCATAAAAAATAAAATAATAAACATAATAGCAATAGTTTTTAAGGAGAATTGCCCAAATAGTATTAATTCTATGTCCAAAATTCAAACTAGTACCTCATCTTTTTACGGAAAGCCACTTATGTATTTGTGGCCAATGTTCCATTCAAAGAAGTCACGAGCCTGGTACATGTCTAATTTGCTAGGGTAAAATTGTCAATCCACATCTCTGCCTTACAGGGAATCACTCGTACAACACTCCCTCCATTCCAAAATAAGTGTCTTATATAAAAAGTGGTCAGTTCCATACTATGTGTCATTTTTTATTATCAAGACTCATAAATTGAGATTTTTCCAATCTTATCCTTTACATTACTCCTAAAACAATTCACTCAATAATTAATCTCTCTAAGGGATATATCATTAATGGGACACGATAAAGGGTAATGTGGACTATTGCATCTTAAAACACCTAAAAATAAGGACTTTTAAGTTGGTGTGCATAACCTTAAACGATACCTAATTTGAAATGGAGGTGGTACTAAATATTTGACCCTAAATCCAGTATTATACTTCATTTCTTTTCCTGCTAACTAAGTACTATTCGCTCCATCCGGCAAACCACACCCCATACCTAGTCATCGTTGAACCTTCATTTTTCCTTTTCATATCCCAACCCGATAAATACTAATATGTGAATTAAATCAAAAAATTAATAAGATATATATTTTAATAAAAATTTCACTAGTTTAGGAAATATAATATTCAATTCCGAACAACTAAAAATGGAATATGGGACATTCATATGTAGACGATGGAGTAATAACTAAAGGTTACGTGTAAAATTTTTATTAATGTAAAATAAAAAAAAAAATTGTCATACAAATGTATATTGAGAGATCTGGAGCTGTCCTTGTGTGGCATCTGGAAGGATTTCGCCCCTTATCATTTCATTAATTAAAAGTAGTTGCCGTGCTTGGACTCCTCACCAGACGTTCAAATTGAATTTGGAAACATTAGTAGAAAAATACTTCCTCTATACCTAAATATGGGCCATTTTAGCATTTTTTCACACATATTAAGATTAGAAAAATAAGATTAGAAAAATTAATGCATTGATTTAGTCAAAATACAAAAAAAAAAAAAAAAAAAAAAAAGACCTCAGCCAAACAGTCCAAAAAATTGGAGTAAGAAATAACCAAAAGGGTAAAAGCGGAAATTTTTTTATTTAATTTTCCCGAACAATCACACTTTGGTTTGTCAATGATTTTTTTGGAAGAGAAGATAGTGAATTAATTTTTAACACATATTAAAGATGCAAATTGAGGGGTGTACTTTTTTCTCTCATCTTGATTGTAAGTGTGTGGTCAACTAATTTTGAGGTAAAGCCTGCATAACGGAGGTAATGAGTTCGACTCCTTCTTACTACATACTCCATCCTTGTTAAGTCGTAGCTCCTAATGGAATAGTTAAGGTACTTGCCAATTGGCTCGGAAACCTCTAGTTTTCAATAAAAAAAAATAATTTTAAGTTTATGGCAAGTGTAAAATCAGAAATTGTAATCACTATTTCACTAATTTATTAAATTGATAAGTAAATTGGAACAACATATATAGAAGCTTTTGATTACATTTAAGTCTCTAAGGAGTAGTTGGCGGAAAGCGCACAAATAAAAAATTGTGTTAATTAAATTATATTTCATTGGCTTTTGAAATAATTTTAACAAACACGGGAGGAAACTTTGAGCAACATTGTTGTAAAGGAACTTTTTTTGCTTAAGATATTTTAAGATAATTTTTAATAAATTATTTTTAAACGTATGCATATATTGTACATTCAAATATATTTTTTAAACTAATCTCTTGTGTTTAATTTAATGGACCAATGTAATAAGTCCTCCAAATTAACATACTTTGAGAAGAAAACTACAACAAAAAATATAGTTTAGGGTTTAGTTTTCAACATTCAAGAAAATTCAAGAGAAAATATAAATAATTTTCAAAATAACTACAATTAGAAAGGGAACAAATAAAGAAAGGACTAAGAAAGGAAGAAAGAAAGGAAGGAGGAAAGAAAGAAAGAAAGAAAGAAAAAGGGGGAAAGAAAGAAAGAAAGAAAGAAAACAATGGGGGAACACATGGCAGAAAAGAGAGGTGGGGTAATTTTCATTACTTGAGGCGGCATTTTTTTTTTTTTTTTCAAATTGCCAAATACACCACCCATAAAAAATGTTTTTTTTTCCCTTCAATAACCTGAACACCTAAATGTTGGATTGGGAAGCGCGGGCAAGGAAAGAGTCTATGGAGATGCACCACACTTATGGGAGAGTGAAGAAAAAAAAAAGAGTACGCTTTTCGGGATCCATTTTCAAAACGGATCCAAACCGGGTAAAACCCGGCGGCGACATCATAGATATGAGATACCAACCACAGAAGAAATAGCACTTATGTGGAGTATCCCAGCAACGGAAAGCAGCGGCATGCGATCGGTCTAAAGACTTTCAATGACCCAAGTCTTCTTCGTCCATAAGAGAGAAACAAAAGTCCCATACGTATGTACATGGAACTAAACAAATTGGATAATCAAACCATACAATTTTAATTAATCAAACCTACTTCTTACGACGAAAGAAAATTGTTACTCTTTTTGATTTTTTTAATAAAACCACCTGAGGTAGGGGAGGGTTAGATAGAACCCTACTTGTTTATTAAAAAAGGAATGAAACAAAATGAGGGGGACTTAAAGAACCTTACCGAAATAAATGTGGACACAAATCCACTCAACTTACATAATATAGGCTAGCTAAATGAAATACTATCTCACACAAATAGAAGGATGACATATTTTATCCAAATAGCAGAGTCCTCTTGCAAGATGAGGAAAAGAATTATAAGTATCAAAATATGGCATACTATTAGTGTCCAATGCAAAATTTGCCCATTGATCAGCCTCCCCGATATATGTGTAATGGTAAAATCCCCATGAGCTAAGGGTTTGCGTATCTGATCCAAAACTCCATGAAGCCACCAGTGTGTGGAGTACCCCTTATGAATCATGCTGACAATGGATTCAGAGTCACATTGTATAATTGTCTGAGAATAGCATCTATACAAGCAGAGTAAATGGTTAGTCTTCAGTTCACATTGATTAAATAATTAAAAACTCTAAAATATAACTATATTATGTTAAAATTGTTTCGTTTCTATCTCATTAATAACTGGAATTCTCTTCGTTTACATAAATAGAAAGAAAAAAAATATATAAATGGAAGGTAAGAATGAAAAAAAAAGTATAATTATGCAATGAAAATTGCAAAACAACTTATACGGGGAAACAACTGAAACACCATGTAATGAGGGATATTTGCATATACTCCATATAGAAGCAGTGGAGGATTGTTGATCCAAAAACTTAGAAGCTGCAGTTGTCGTAATCTTGATGAATAGTACAAATTAAGACAATTTTTATCCTGAAGATTTGCGAATCTGGAGATGTAAGGATTTTTCGTTCGGATTCAATTCTTGCATTTTTCCAATTTTGTCCCCTTGTGCAGTCTCCGGTGGAATATGGTCAATTAACAAGATGTTTATCGTCTCGATATCATACGGCACTGGGGTTTTTCAATAATGTTAATTTACTCTGGAGGTTTTCTATTCTCGATACGTATTTCGTATTTGAAGAAAAGAAAAACTACAACTGAACAATTACACTTCTTCACATAGCCAAATATGTGTAAATTCTTGGATTTATTCCAATTAATCCCGTTTGGTGGGCTAGATTAATTAATCATTAAAGACCAGTTAATTAAGTGAGATCT